>JBCAUA010006109.1:0-13374 GCA_038406235.1 Peronia verruculata | reverse complement strand
AATTTGAACATTCTGAATTTGATGAAAAAGGTTAAAAGAATTTAACTTGAATAAGAAAAAAAAAAATCACCTCCAGGACGCGCCCCCCCCCCCTCCCCCACCTCCTTAAAGGATTTGAATGAAAGAACAGCAAGAAATGATGACAGATCAGAAAAACAACTATGCAGAAGAAGACAAACATTGACCTGGAGCACTGACATGGTGACACATGAGGCAAATAAAAAGCCAGTTTCCAGATTTGAAAGTTTCCATTGTGGATTTATTACATATACAATGCAGGTAGAATCACAGTATCACCACCATTTATGCAATTCTCCAATTAAACTGACATCATTGTGAAATGAAACACGGTTATACATATTTCTACCACATGAATTCAGTGGAGTGGATTTGAAATAAAGTAAACTAAAGTAAAGTAAAAGTACCACCCCTTGACCCTCAGAGGGGAAATTGGCTTGGCCATTTCAGACCGTGTCGCCGCAGTCACTGTTACTGACGAAATAAATAATGTATGCGTCCTACCTTTTTAATTTTTGATATTGCCCTACCATAAGAAAGCAATTTACAGTCTCTTGCCATGTCCATTTTTCAAACCAAATATGGACTATGTCATGCCCATGTGATTGATTTTAGCTAAAAATTAGATTACTTCCGTTTTAAAGAAATAAAATCTCCAGAACAGCAGGTTGCCAGCGGTATAAGCTCCTGCTGAATGTGATTCATTTTTTGTGCAAAAAAAACAAAAAAACAAAACAAGTATTTATCATTATTCAATACATCATATAAATCTGCAAGGTGCTAACAAGAAATTAAATGAACAAATATAACTCTTGCTAGCAAGGTAAGTAAAGGCATGTAGGGAAATTTACTGAGGCACCTCTGAAGATGAAAGCATTAAACTTGAAGCCATAATGCTGATCAAAAGTCAATTCCATCTATGTCATAGTGTATCTTGCTCTGCAGATAGTAAAACAGCACAAGCGATGGCTTCAAAAGAACTTCAACATCAAGTCCTTCTGATTTCTTGCCATCTGTTAGGCTGGTATCGGACTAACCATACACCATACATCATGCACCACACAGCATTCACCATACAGGGGGTGTCTAACTGACCATACACAATAGACCATACACCATACATGTGCATACACCCTACACTTTTGCAGCTCAGAACAGCTGTGGTTTGAATGTCATGCATGTGTTCTGTGTTTCATCTCGCAAAATGATGTTTTTATTAGGTGATCCCCCTGATCATTGATCTTGTGATTCTGCATGCTTCGCAGCAAAGAAATATGTGGTGTAGACCTATCTACTGTACCCACCGGATTGAGAGGGAATATGCAACTCTGTACCCTCAGCTCCTGCATGACCACGAAAAATTCCAGAGTCCTCGGATGTTCCCAAACAGTGCAAATCAACGTCATCTGTCCAAGTGTATGGCCATACAACAAACAAAAAAATGAACATGTACATTCATGTGTATGGTGTATGTTGTATGGCCAGTCTGACTCGCACCATGTGGTCATTTCGTGTATGGTGTATGGTGCATGGTGTATGGTAAGTCCGACGCCAGCCTTACAGACACTGTATATGACATTAGCCCCTCCAAGAAATATTTAGATATCCAGCTCCTCCAAGGGTAAAAACTGACTGTCCACTCTCTAGGACAGAGCATAGCTTAGAACAATTCCTGATGTAAGAGGGCAAAACCTGTAAGTTTTTTTTCCAACAAACTGAAATTGGACTGGGCAGTAACTGACTATAGGCCTTTCCCAAGGTTAAATTTATCTATTTTCACTTAAATCACACTAAAAAAAAAAGAGAGAATACAATTTGTTAAATGTTTGCTTTCAAGGCTTTAAATGTCCTTCTAGTAACCCCAGAGATGTCAATCTCTCTCCATATAAAAGAAGGAAAAGTTCCTGGCATACTCTTTAGCAGCACATAAAACTGAAGTATGTTAATGGTAAATAATTCCAGATTTGGGACCAAAGGAAAATTACTGACAGCCAAAAGATGGGAAATCCTACTAAAGTAGGAAATCTGACATCCCTGTAGTAAAATAAACAGTTTAGCTTTCATCCTTATAATTAGATCCATGTATGCATGAATTGCGGAAGGGAAAAAAAATCATACTTTTAAAATGACACAGTCAAGTTTTACACATTATACAAATCACTGAAAGACAAGATATATTGATGAAGCATACAAAAAAGAAAAATGGACCATAATAAATTGGGGCTTATTTCAATGTCCAGCAATGTAGGCAATGTTCAAATCTGAGTAACCAGCAAGTTTTACAAATAGCTGTCATGCAATGTTAAGTTTAGCCCTGTATCATCTCTGACCAGTGAAGCAATTGCTCAGAAACTTTCTCAGGCTTACAGTTTTTCATTCACTATAGACTGCACCACTGAGTATTCTTCGAATTTCAATGCAACAAAACAAAGAACAAAACTACAGCACCGAGAGTCAGTAAAGTAATAATTAACTGGTATGAACGCTTTTGACTGACAGATTTACATTCGTAACATGTTTGAGCTCAGTGGCATTCTTTAGATCTTAAGTATACATTATAAATTTTAGGCACCGTCTACTTGGGCCAACTGGCCCAGCTAGACCCTAGAGTCTATTTGGGCCTATTGATGTGCCTCTTTTTCTCTGTCCATGCGTAAGAAAGTTATTTTATCCAGTTAGTTATGTAACATGTCAGGAGGGGAGGCTAACCCAAACCTTACCACCTCCCCCCCCCTCCCCCCCCCCCCTCTTCCCCAACTGCAAACATATGCTCCCATATGCGAGCCAACACAAAATTTTCACCTTTACTTTGTGATACAACTTTTTTATTTGCCTATGCTTCCTCACTGCAATACTAGGCCTGGATAGACACTCTGTAAATTTTAAATAATAACAGCAGTAGAAATCACTCCAGTTACTCCACTCTGACTAGTAGTAAAAAAATATATCGAGTCTTCCTGTAGTTTTTTATTGTTCTCTTGCAGTATTCTAAATTGTCAACTATAAAAAGGTATCAACATTTCACCAATTCAGAGAACAATCCAAATGACAAGACTGTGTGGTGACGAGACACGAATCAAATTATATCACATCTGGTTTTCACCACTGATCATTCAGGTCAGTTCTGTCACTGGAACAAAAACCACAACAACAACCATCTGAAAATTAAGGGGGTTTATTTCCATAAAAGCTCATAACTCACATATCAAAAACCAGAATCTATTGCCAACGCTCCTGAAAAATGTACAATGGTCCGAAAACATTTGTCTTGCAACCAAGGCAAAAGAGTCGGAAGTCACACCGGGCAATGAAGACATACGGTTGTTTTTGGTGGTTTTTAACCACTTTCTGACTAAGATATGAAAATTTTTTGTTTTCACAAAACGACAATTTAACTTTATTAATCTGAAAAAAAGAAATATTTTGGTATCGCAGTCGGAAAATAATAAAAAAAACGATAAGAACCGGCTGTGACTTGAACTCACCCGACACGATTTGCGACTCATTTTCCCTAGGTGCAAGACATTCACGGGGTGAAAAGCAAGTTACAATTTAGTTCTCCAATTTGGCATCAGCATTGCTGGGAGGCAGGTCAGATGTGACTCCTGTGTCTTGTTCATTTGTCTTGTCAGAATCAGGTTTCTGCTTGTCCAAATTCTCCTCTCCTTTTTCATTGCCTTCATCCTCGCCTGATGCAAACTCTGAAGGACCAGTGGCTACAGCAGAATCTGTGTCATCCACATGGATAATGTCCTCTGGATTTGGAGGCTTTGGCAAGAATTCTTCATCAGGACAGACTGCATGGAAAATTGTCTTTGCCTGTTAGAAAGAAAATGAAAATGAAGAAGAAAATGATAAGAAGGTCCTTATTTTAATACACTCCAGGATCTCTACAGCATATCTGTCCTTGCACCTCCTGAAACATGTAACTTTGCTGCATTCCTCTGCTGAGACTGAGTAAGTTAGCAGACATAATATGAGATGTGACATGATAAAATCAGACTCTTGTCAACTTTTGAGCATATGGAGTTATTGGGTATCACTGTGAAGATTTTTGTTCTATCTTCAGCAGAAGTCAAGCTAATGGTAATTAAAGACAAGAGGGGTGACCTGTTGCTGCAGCTGAATTTAGTGAGAAAATGTCCAATCACTTTTGTAAATCCTTAATAATCTTTGTTAGACAGCACCACTAAAATAAACATTTTGCGCTTTTACTCAATCTATTTCAGCAAATTTAACCATGAAATGCATTTTTACATTGATATAAAAGGTTTCTGCGATGAAAAAAAAATTGTCTAACAAATTCATTCACTGTTGCAAACTACATGATTTCTCCAGTCCCCTCAGTTTGATGAGTGCATGATTTCATTGTGTCGGGTCTCACATGATTATGAATGAAAACAATGGTGCAAACCGCTGAGGAGGGCTGAAGAATTACACATTCCCCTACAAATGCTAGCACCTAAAATCTTTTACATTAACCACAATGATCCCGTGATTCCTTGTGCATGTACACAGAAGTGAAATAAAATTTATACCACATAAAACGGAGGACTTTGAAATGCTAGAGAACTGAACTAGTCCTAACACTAAGAGAAGGGGCATGAGGAATGAGCCTGGCCCCTGTGACCTGTCATAGGCCAGGGATATCAAAGCTGAAGATGATGACAGTAAAAAGAACATTAAGATCTAACATCTTGAACCAAAAGTTGAACATTAAGTAAAAAAAAAATAATAAATCACGACATGAATTTTTAAGAAGTAACGTTTTTAAAAGATAATAAAAACTGAAACAGTATACATATGATATTCCATAATCCTCCATGGTTTCTATGACCCACAGAAATGACAGTTTCCAATGATGAGCTCACAATGGTATAAGCCAATAATGTCAGTGTCAGTAGCTACAAAGTACAATGACACAGTACAAAAATTATTATCAACAAAACCAGAGTTACACTGTTCTTGATGCTGTTCAATCACTGATGACACATATTCTATGAATTTCCATGACTTGCTTCCTTAACATCTGTTTAAAATGTTGATAATATGTCTTGCGACCAGGA
Source organism: Peronia verruculata (assembly GCA_038406235.1). Lineage (NCBI taxonomy): Eukaryota > Metazoa > Mollusca > Gastropoda > Systellommatophora > Onchidiidae > Peronia > Peronia verruculata. The sequence continues at coordinate 8,290 of JBCAUA010006109.1, read as the reverse complement.
CAAATGAGTCAGAAGTCATGCCTCCAGGCAATGAAGATACACAGCCGTTTTTGGGTGATTTTTAACTACTTTCTGACTAAGATACTAAATATTTTTTTTTATGATCACAAAACAACAATTTAACCTTTTTTAATCTGAAAAAACAAATATTTTGGTATCATAGTGGGAAAATAGTAAAAAAAACGGTCAAAAACGGCTATGACTTCAACTTACCCGGCATGACTTCCGACTCATCTGCCGTGGGCGGGAGACATATAATTCTATGCATAAAACAACTTGATATTGTGACTGACTTACCCAAAACATGTAAAAAAAAAAAAAAAATACAAAGTCAACGGACAACAAACAGTTATAAGCTGTTAAATTCTGTCGGCTCAAGAAATTAACGTACCTCTCCAACACAAAAGTCCAGCTCCACCTGAGCATCCCCACCCCCAGAGGTGACCAGAACATTCTCTGGGGCCGAAGGTGTTGTTGCAACCTGACTCCTGTCTTCTTGTTGGAAGTACATGGACCATAAAATTTTGGGCCTCTTTTCATCCTCATCTTTGGATTGAAAACCATGAAGTTATACTATGAACATTTTTGCTTCAATAAAATGAGCATTTTTTAAAAAATCTTTCTTCTTCTTTTCAACTTTTAATATCTCAAATGCATTGAAGTCAAGAAACGCTCTCATTCATTAAAGCTTTTGCTTACTTGTAGGTCTATCACAGAGCAAAAATATACAGGACACAGTATAGATTAAGTGAATTAAATGAAAAATTATTTATCGTAAAATGAAATTGACCAGGTTTTCCATCTTTCATGTACATATCATGCATTTTGCATGTCCAAAACATCAAACAATGAGGCATAGCTGTCACCTCCCACCTCCCTTTGTTCTTTACAAATCAATCTTAAAATGGCGCTTGTTCAGTGTATCTTTCCACAAAACTGGCTTACCACTGTCACCTGAGCAAAAGAGTTTCTCTCGCACTTCTTTAAGGTCTTCCTCAGCATCATCAGAAATGCCGTCTCTTGTTAAATGGACCACAACTGGAGGAGATACAGAAAATGATTGAAATTCATAGACTCCATTTACAGATGAGGATCAATTGCATGCTTTTCTTGTCAGGTGTAGTAAAAATACGTCTCACAACCAGTCGAAATGAGACGCAAGTCGCTGGGCTAGAACTGAAAAATTGGGCTTTGGATGTGATGAGGGGGGTCAGACATTGAATTTTTTTAAATTGCAGAAATCAAAAGGACATTCATTTTTTAACAAAACAGCACTGCTCTTATTTGATTTATAAATATTTCTTCATTTAAAATCAGGTTTTTGTGAAGTAGGTATGTAGATTTATGCGTCTGATCATTCATTTAAACTCAATTTTCTCAGAATTTTGGTCATTGCTGGGGGTCCCCCCTTGTCTCTTTAAACTGCAATATCTCTGGCTAGAACAAAGCTAGCTCTAAACTTTTTCACCAGCTGAAAGGGTATGATATAAGCTATCAAATAACACCAAAAACTCAAAATGTCATTTTGACTGGCTGCAAGACATATAAATGGAACAATTATGAATTTTACAATGGTTCATTTAAGCTTTAAGTATGATTTTTTCCATTATTTGCAATTTGAAAGAAGGAAATGGTATGAATGTTGTGAACATTTACACTATGAAAGGAAGAAATTTTAGGTGAAAGATGTCAAACACTCATATACGCAGAGTCATTGAATATCCCATATGTCTGAGGCAGAACATTATGAATTTACTAGTGCAATGATACAAACAACAGACAGAAGACAAGGCACATGCAGAAACCTCTATCAACTATTAAGTTCCAGCCTGTCAATTCAACACATCAAACCTTGTTTTCACAAAACTTTTAAAGAAATGTCTTGCTCTCAGGGCAAATGAGTCACAAGTCGTGCCAGGTGAGTTCAAATCACAGCCGTTTTTTTTACTGTTTTTCACTATTTTCCGACTATGATACCAAAATATTTCTTTTTTTTTTTTTTTTCAGATTAATAAAAAGGTTAAATTGACTTTTTGTAAAAAGAAAAATTTAGTATCTTAGTTGGAGAGTAGTTAAAAATGACCAAAAACAGCCGTTTATCTTCATTGCCTGACGCAACTTCTGACTCATTTGCCCTGGTCGCGAGTCAAATAGAGTAATAGAGAGCTTAAATCACTTACACTGTTCTTTGGGACAGACACAAGCTGAGGGTGGAAGTTCCAATAATGTCACAGGTTTGGCTGGGTCTTGTTGGCAAACAAAGTTGAGCATTGACAACTGTGAGATGGGAAAATTGCTCACTTCAATGTGATAGGCAATATTCATTCATATGGCACACCATCGCATTACTGGGCCATTAACTATTTAAAAATAATGAAAGGCATTCTTGTCGATTCAAAGAAACTTGTTGATCAAGTATCTTTATATTTAATAGTTTTACATCAAATATTGAGAGAAATCCCTCACAAATATGATTTTAAGAATGCCGTCAGTTGAGGAATGAATAAAGTATGAGACTTAAAGGGAGAAGAAGTGAAACAGAGATTAAATTTCTATGAATTCAGAGAAATGGAAGTTTTGTGACTACTAGTCTATTGAAAAACACTGTGTTACCTCTTCTCCCTCTGATGGTAAAATGGAACTTGGAGTGATGAAGATGGCCCTTGAAGTCTTCCTGGGAGGCAAAGTAAGAATACTGCTTTAAATATTTGTCAACAAAAGAACTATTCACTGTCTAAAGGCTTGCGAGCTAATAATTCTATTTGTTGAAACATCTTCCAGTTATTCCTTTCATGAAATACTTGAAAGTATGAGATTAGACAGACCGTAATTATATTGTGTGAAAGTCAATAATTTGTTAAACTTTCCATTAATGAGGTAGCAGCATGTCAAAGAAAGTGCAATCCTTAAAGCACAGCAAACTGATTACCACTAGTTTTGATGTATCAGTTAGCGAATCCACTAAAGGTTTGACTGTGGTCTTACTGCCATGTCTTCATCCCATTTGTCACAAATCACGATCATGTAATAAACAATATGTCCACCTACTTAATTTCAGTTCTTGTGATTACAGCTGTCCATTAATTTTTTCATTACTTAAGTTAACACAATTTTCTTGAAAAATGCCTCAAAAATAGACAGTGGGCAAAACATGAGAAATTTTTCCTTCTATGAATATCTTCAAAGAAAACATTCACTATAACAACAAACATGACATTTCATTATTTTTGTTATTTGTTGATTAAAGTGTAAACAGCTTTAACATATACCTGTTTGAAATTGTGTTGATGTAGGACTTTGGCAGATAAGATGTTTCTGCCACCAGATATCTGCAAAAACGAAAACAAAAACAAAATGAAAAAGAAGGAAATAACAGACTATCAAAGAAAAAACTATTTTATGTAGATATTTCAAATAGTCTCTCTAAATAATTTATGCCAATGGGTGGGTGTGGGGGTGGGGGGGTGAGGAGGGAGGGAAGAGAGATAGTGTCACTTAATGATGTGTGAGATTACCTCTTATTCAATCTTTTCATTGAATTTGCATTGATGTCAAAGTGCCACACCTATTCTACTGAGCTTGGATTATCAGATAAGGTTGAAATTCACCTTCTTTAGGGTGAGGCTGACACTATTAAGGTTATATGACCTATCAACAGGAACATGTGACAATGACTGAAGAGAACAAGAAAATAAGTAGTGTATGTGCAATCAAAACAAGCTCATTTTTTATTTATGAATTATATATATATAAATTCTAATTTTAAATTTTTCGTGGGAGGGGGGTACCTTCCAGTTTCACAGCAAGGTGAATAACAAAAAAAGATGAAAATAAAATTGACTTTAAATGCAAAAAAAGAAATACTGAATTAGACATCAAGATCAACAAACACTTACTTGCACTTGATCTTCTGACCAGTAGCTGTGATAATTCCACAACACCTGAAGATAAAAAATGTCATTGAACAATTACAATCATCATTTAAAACAACAAAGAAATTACACCAAAAGAAACAGCGTAAAAAAAACGTCACTGCTATCTGTTTACCAGACAATGCTGAAATTATTCACAGCTGCATATGACACGCGACACGACAAAATCAGGCTCTAGTCAAATTTTGAGCATATGGAGTTATTGATATCACCATGAAGATTATTCATTTCTCTTTCAGTGTGTGAAAAAAATTATTGTTCTACCTTGAGTAGAAGTTGGGAAAATGGCAAGTGAAGATGATGGGAGTGACTTGTTGCTGCAACTGAATTTACAGAGAAAATGGCCGATCACTTTAGTAACTCCTTCTTAATCCTTGTAATGCCATGCCACTAAATTAGAATGTTTGGTCTTTTACTCAATCTATTTAGCAAATTTAATTGTAAAATGCATCTTTAGATTGATATAGAAAGGTTTAGTGAAGAAAAAAAAATTGCGTAAAAAATTCATTTACTGTTGAAAAAGACATGGTTTCTTCGGTCAGCTCAGCTTGACGAGTGCCTGATTTCATCGTGGCAAGTCTCATATTGTTTTAGATATACTTTTAGATTCCCCCAATTACAATCTCAGTCATGCCACTAAGGCGACTAAAAACCCACAAGTTAGAGGATATATTGATATATATATCTTGCTAAAAAAAATGAGTAACTGACAACATCCCTTTGCTTCTAATGACAGCTAGATCCTGCATGCCAAAACATTCTACAAGGGCTGGAGATGTTGCATTTTGTACTTGACAAAAGCATTCTTACAAAACAAAAAAAATGCATGATAGATACACTTTAGGAAAGGAAATGAGCAGACAAAGTGCTGGTGCTATTTTTGTATCTACTAATGAAAAAAAAGACAGGAATACAGCTGCTAACAGGAAGGGCTAGATCAGATAAATATTCTCTCTCAAGAGCATTTTGATCTCATTTAGAACTAAAAAGCAGACTCAATCACGTGAGCTTTGATTTTGACTACAGCTAGATCAAAATCCTCTTAATACATGATCTAAGTCCTCTTATACATAGACTTCAATTCATAATATACGGATGCTTTTATCTTCACAAACCGAGTAATATTCATAGGCAGGCTTGTACTGCTTACAACCTTTGGCTTCTTGCAAAACAAAAAAAAACATGGACTTCATGTCCTTCTGTCTATAAATTTTCACTTTTTTTCAATGTCATCTGAATACTGCATCTTACAAATATACAGAATTGCATTTTTAAAAGGACTCAAGAATTCTGACTTTGGATATCAATAATCAAAATGCCCATTGATCTGGGACAAACTAAAAGTGCCCAAACCTATTTGAAGATCGCTTTCTCAAGACACATGTAACCCATCCATGGTACGGTGAGAGGTTTTGAAAAGACATTATACAAATCTTACTTTTTGTCACTGTCAATGAGCAAATGTGAGGCAGATAAGGCCAGGCAGTAGATGCCACCGAACACAGCTGAAAGTCTGTGGAGGAAATTGCAATGAGATATTCATCACTTCCTTGTTTCATTACGATTACCACATAAGAATTGTAAACATTTACAAAAGAATAACAATTGTATTATAATCATTCCTGGGAATTAACTGGAGGAATCTGAAGTAAAAATACCATCTTTACAAAAAAAAAAATTAAAACTTGAATGTAATTTCTACATGGAATAAGGACTAATAAATAAGTGTTTCAATGGACATATACCGTATCTGTTTGTTTGTGTTGGGATTTAACAACATATCAGCATGATCACGGTTATAATAAGCATGGTAAGATACGTTTAAACGTCAAAAATAGATGGTCAAATATATAAATGAGAGGAAAGAGAGCAGAACAGAAGACAGGAGCAAGGAGAGAGAAGAGATGTCACCCTGGGAAAGCTGAGAATGGCATACTATGGGAGACATCCCAACAACTGTGGCTTTAACCATCTGCAAGTGGGAGCAGAGTAGTTTCTTATACACCCCGGCCCCCTGCGGGGGGGACATATACTGTGTAATCAATGATATGCATGAATATATTATGCATCCAAATCAATTAGAAATCCATTTTTTTATCCAACACATTTTGAGCCAGTTTCATGAGTATGAGAATGATAAAACAAAACAGATCTGTACACAATGAGCTGTGACTGAGACCTTGAAAATGCTTGTGGTAGCTCTCCTGTGCCATACAGGGGGAAAAGGAATGCTGTGTTGCCATAGCGACTAAGGGAATGCAGGAATTTCTTGGTCCTCTTCAGAGCCTGTTAAGCAAAGGGAGATTTAGCATCAGCCAAAAGGACAAGCTCCATCATCCTTCCATGAGTGTGACAAACAAAGATGTAAAAAGTTTTCTGATAACTGAGGAGCAATTTAGTGTGCATATAATCACAGTAAGATTATATCACAATCGGGATAAGGTCTGCATAGCTAATGACGCAGTTCCACAAATTACGGCTCTGATTTATCATTTCTACCTGTTCATAAACCACTCATCATTGACAATTGTCTTGCGCCCAGAGCAAACGAGTCGGACATCGCGCCGGATGACTTCAAGTCAGAGCCATTTTTCACTGTTTTTTACTGTCTTCCGACCATGCTACCAAAATGTTTCTTTTTTCAGATTAAAAAAGGTTAAACTGTTGTTTTGTGAAAACAAAAAAAAATTTAGTAACTTAGTCGGAACATAGTTAAAAATGACCAAAAATGGTCGTACTTCTTCATTGCCCACAGCAACTTCCGACTTATTTACCCTGATCACAAGACATTTCTACAATTAGTTTCTTTTCAATCACTTTTTGTTTATGCCTATGGTGCTGCTTCATATTACAGACATTACGTCCTGGACCTAAATCAAAAGATAGAAAAATTGGCTCCTTCCTTACTGGATTATACATACTGATTTTCATATAAATCTCTTTTACCACATCCAATAATTAGCTGTAAAAGCACTAATGAAATAAATTGGCATTCTATGGCGAACATCTAGGAAAACTAACTGTAGTTTAATAATCTGTGACTCTGTAATGTTACAGTTTTTGTCTCATTTGAGAGGACAGTTTTCAGTTTTCACATGTCAATAGTAAAGAACTTTTGTAATGTAATTGTCATTCTCTCCATATGCACTCAATAACAAATTTCAAGGGCATGTGAGAGAAGCAGAGGAAACCAAAACCACTTGAGAAAAGTGACCAAAAAAAAACAGTACCGCTAGTGATGAAAACCACTACCATTTGACAAAAGTGAAATAAACCACTACTGCTAAAGAAAAGTGACTAAGAAAACCACAACTACTAAAGGATAGTGACAAAAACAAGGTCCAGTAGCACCTACATCTTCGGTGAGGACATCATCTGTGACCATGGCTATTGCATGCTGGACAAAGTGTTGTACTGTAGCTGATAGTTTTTTGGACTTTAGAAATTCAACAAAAGGCTTTCCAATGTAATCTGTGAATAAATATGAGCAAACAAGAGCTGATTTAAAGTCATATTGCAAATGAAATTACTCAAGTCAATCACAAAATTTAGAGTTCAAATGTGAAAAGTTTGCTCGTGTTTTTTTTCTTTTTCTTTTTTCTTTTCTTCTTTCTGGTCTGATACAACAGTACATATCTTACTAAGAAATCAATTATTAAGGAGCATCGTTTCTTGTAATTCCATAGATCTTGGCAGATGTAAAGTGCCCAAAAAATAATTTCAGGCTATCTTATTCAAATGTCAAAGATTCTTAAAATGCAAATGCCATGAATCGTGCATAAGGCATGCATATATATGATTCATAACTTAGTATACATTCACTTTACCATCAAATGACACTGACTTCAACAGATAAATGTCCAACAATCTTTAACAAACATAACATATATTTCCACTCATATCTTTATATGCCATGCAAATATCACCTTGGTATTCTTGTGGACTTTTTTCAAATTCTGCTGCAAACTGCAGAAATTTCATCATCAGCCGTTTTTCTATAAGAGACACAATTTTACTGCTGAACACATCTGCTCTGGAACAAGGAACCTACACAGGATAAATGGAAAAGCATGAAATTGAAATTTTCCTTTTTCAGCACACTCTCCCTCTCCTCAGTACAAAAAAACAGCTGAACGGTCAAAATACAGATGTAAGAAACAAAACTCAAAGAGCATTGCTTATTGCTCATAATGAACCTCATGAAATATTGTAATCAGCCTCCTTAAGGGGGGGGGACGGCAGCTAGATTTATGAAATTTGGGTCATTTTTCCGTTTTGGGATTTTTGGCAATTTTGGCTTCTTTAGCATCTTTAGATCATGAAACAACAAGAATAATTACAGATTTTAGGCGTTTACC
>JBCAUA010006098.1:0-13374 GCA_038406235.1 Peronia verruculata | reverse complement strand
GCAGCGCCACTGTACTTCCCCCGATATACATCAGGTACCCGTTTTACAGATGGGTAGGCTGAGGAAAATTGTGTGTTGAGTATCTTTCCTAAGGATACAACATGCTACCGTTGCGATTCGAACCACCGACCTCTGCTTCCAAAGGCCGCAGCGCAAATCACTGAGCTAGCACGCCTGTATCTTTGTCCTCGTTGTTTTCTCCGTCTTCACTTTCTGCCTCTACATTTCCCTGTCTCTCTATTTTTCCCGTCTCTTCATTTTGCTGGTTTCGTTTCTCTGGTTGTTGTTTATGTTCACAAGTCCTCCCCACCCTACGACCATCGTCCCCTTCCTCTCTCTCTCTCTCTTTTCCTCTCTCTCTCTCTCTTGCCCTAGCCCCCCACCACACATGCTTAACAGCCTCAGTTACAACCCGCACACTCACACACACACGAGTGTTCCCACACACACAAACACACATATTTATACACGTCTCCTCTCCCCCTCCCCCTCCTCCCCGCCCCTCCCAGGCTCGAGTCCTTTTTTTTTTTTTTTTGGTCAAACATATCCTCCTGTCCTTGCTTGATTTATTCTGTCGGTGTCGGTATCGGCTATGTCTGTGGCAAGTAACTGCGGGCGTTCTCACATTCTATGGGTTCCTCCTGGTCTCCTAGATGGGAAACCGTTGTGCTCGGTCGTAATACTTCATATTACCAGAAAATAGTGAACAAGTAGTGCAAAGAGGAAAAAAAAAAAACCAACAAAAAAACCCAAAAAACAGAACACTTTTGTGCCCTTTGCTTCAAACAGGTGCTATGAAAAAGTTCAAAAATATTATGCCATAAAGAGAACATTTTCCTCGCATTGTTCTAATTCTATCAAATATTTTGGTGAGCAATCTTTCGAATAACATGGACAATTTTTTTTTCCTCTTTACACTGCTCGCTAAACACCTCTTTTGTCGGACAAAGGGAAGTAATAGGACTGGTCAAAATGATCTCCCATTACAGTAAGTCCCTCTTTTGTGGAGAGCGAGTCAGGGGCAGATAATCTGTGAAATTATTATTTCCCATTTATCATCCTCGCAATGGCACATACGTTTTTCTTCATCACGAATCTCTCTCTCTCTCTCTCTCTCTCTCTATCTATCTATCTATCTATCTATCTCTTCCTCTTTTTTCTACTTTTCTTACAAACCTATGTCAACCTGATTTCTTATCCCTCGTTTTTAATTTTTGTATAAACAAATTAATATAAACATACTCCTGCAGGCATACTAAACTACTCATTCATGCACAAATACTCATGCGCGCGTCAACACATAATGCCGATACTCAAACAGATGTGTTGAATGATAGAACGGGGCCCAGGTCATACTGGTCGATATCTGACCTGAAGTCCAACTTCCTGCAACATTAGGACATAGTACCACAATGTAAGCATCCACGAAGTACCATCTGTGAAAGGTGGAGGGCAAGGAAAATATAAGGTTTCATTTACACGACGCAGTTACATTTAGAAATGATGTGTGCTCACTAATCTCATAATCTGTAACTCTTTCGTATGCGATGATCTAGTTGTATGTTGATGAGCAGATACACAAGAAAAGTGTAAGCAGTAGCAGTGGTGGACGTAGCAGCAGTAGTAGTAGTAGTGGTGATGGTAGTAGTGGTGGTGGTGGTGCAGTAATAGTAGTACTCGTAGTAGTAGTAGAAGTATTGAAAGTAGGAGTGATTCTAGTAGTAGCAGTACGGTAATAATAATATATTAGTAGTAGTTGGTGTAGTAGTGGAAGTCATGGAAATAGGAGTAGTAGTAGAAGAAGTAGTAGTAGTAGAACTAGTAGTAGTAGAAGTAGTAGTGGTACGCGCAGTAGCAGTAGTAGTAAAAATTACAATGGCAATAATAGTAGGTGTAGCAAACGTAGTAACAGTAGTAGTAGAAATAGTAGTAGGCTTAGTAGTTAGTAATAGCAGCAGCAATAGTAGTACTAGTAAAGAGCTAGTAGTTGTAGTAGTTGTGGTTGTAATCCTTCTCTGTGCAACTCTTATGGCTATGTTATACTAGTGGACTGTTGCTAAACATATTGTCGTTTTTTTTTTTCTTTTCCCCCCCTTTTTTCTTTCTCACTCGCTCTTGGCTTTTCTCTTTTTATTTTCTCCCTATACTCCAGCCCTCCTCTCCAGGTCTTTGACACCCCATTTTTGTTCCGCCTTGCTCAACAGACACATTATCCCTCCCCACGCCACTCTCAATCATTTCCCTTCCATAACACGGCTCAATCTTCTAGTGTCCAAAAGATTTTGTCAAAAGGAGGAACAGTATTATGATTGATAACAACAATTCCAAGTGAAAACGTAGTATCTCAGATGAGGATTGTGCGAACAATAGATCGGGTTCTGCACCCGCTCTTCGACTCAGATTCAATTCCGGCCTCGCCTTATGGCCCGGTGCCTTTCGCTCTGTCACTGTCCTCGCTCCTACCAATAATTTACTCACTCGTCACTCTCAGCCACAAGTTGAAAACCTCTGATTTAAACAACTCACACCTAATCTTCACCCCCTGTGGACTTTTGTACTCACTGCCACTGCAGCTTTTCCATCACATTCTTTTCGCGCATGTCAGGTTTTACAGCTGATGTAGCTATATTCATTCATCTCTACCTTCCGTTTATTTCCTTCTCCCCTCCACTCCTCATATCGAGTTCATCACCTCATTTTACTTCTTGGGGGTCACAAACTACCCTGCATTTCTTGCGCCAAACAGACTTATATTCGACAGTCTATACCTTTTATCCTGAAAGAACCAACATATGGCCATACGGTGAGCTATACGACTTGCAGCATGTAACCTACATAAAATCTTTTTGTGACAGCTTCCCTTGATAATTTTTGATCATTCAGTTTATACATACATGTTTCGATGTACCTTTGAACTCATAAACGCATTCAATTGCTCTCAGCAGAATACAACTGTGATCGTGCCGATAGGCTGTTGAATCCCAACACACACACATACACGCGCGCGCATACACACACACACACATACACACACACACATACATACACACACATACACACACACACGCACGCACGCACACACACACACGCACGCACGCACACACACACACGCGCATGCACACACATACAGATCCTCTTGCATTTCTTAATCATACAAAATAAATAATTATGTCAATTACAATCTTGCTAGTGTTTCAGTAAAGCCTGGAATGACCTTTGAAACTTCTTTTATTTTCAGCAACATCTTGTCAGGCTGAAGTCTCATGAAGTGGTTAAAAAAAAAAAAGAAAAAAGAAAAATAGGCAAGTACAATAATCTTTTTTGAAATCTAAAGTAAAAAAAAAAAAAAAATTAACAGGACGCCTTTAAACCTGCGTTCTGCTAACCTTCCTCTCTCTCTCTCTCTCCTTAATGTTTTTTTTTTTTTCTTTTTGTTTGGTTAACTGTTGAAAGCCAAAGCCACCACTCATCGATAGAACTGTTGTACAAACACTTAAGATTTCTGAATTCAAATGAAATCTCAACGATAAGGAGTTTAGTCATGGCGGTCAGCGATCAAGGAGTTAAACCTAAGGGTCATGTCAAATTTCTACTGCGTGTATTTGTGAGATATGCCAAAGGAATGTAGAACACGCAGATAAATTTGCAAATATCTTTTGTAAATTTTCTCAAGATAGCGGAACCTTCCCCCATTATTCCAATAATTTTAGGCAGCCATGACTGCATCCATTTTCTATTAACAGCCATTACTATTATCGCTACAAGTATTAATAGTAGCGATACACCACATGCAGGAACTCCTCTTAATCCTCCGTGTAAGAAAGATCAAAATGCTCATCCACGTCACCCTCTAACCCCCCCCCCCTCCCCTCCTCCCTAAACCTCACTTATCTTACCACTATGCATTTTCATAACTCCCTTTCCCCTAATAGTATATTGATCCGTCACAATGGGACACTCCTATGCCACACCTTAACAGTACATTGACCCCCTTACCGTCACAGTGGGACACTCCTTCGCCCACCTTAAAAGTACACTGACCCCTTACCATAACAGTAAGACACTCCTTGGCCACACCCTAACAGTGCATTCACCCCTTACTGTCACAGTGGGACACTCTTTCGCCACACTCTAACAATACAAATGGTTGACCCTTTACCGTCACAGTTGGACACTCTTTGGCTACAACAATACACAACAATTAACGTGACAGTGGGCCACTCCTTGGCCACATCCTAAAAGTACCGTACATTGCCCTCTTGGCATCACAGTGGGACACTCTTTGGCCATACCCTAACAGAACACTGCCCCCTAACTATCACAGTAGAGCATTCCTTGGCTTTACCCTAACAGTACATGGACCCCTTACCGTCACAGTGGGACAAGCCTTCGCCACATCCTACGTTCTATATTAGTTTTCAAACTATTGGTGGAGGTTATCTCGATGTCCACACCCTAAAAGTGCATTGATCCCTTACAGTCACAATGGGACACACCTTGGCCACGCCCTAATAGTACATTTACCCCTTACTATCACAGTGGGACACTCCTTGGCCATATCTTAAAGTACCGTACATCTAGCGTACATTGCCCTCTTACCACCACAGTGGGGCCTTCCTTGGCCATACCCTAGCAATATATGGACCCCTTACCGTCACAATGGGACACACCTTGGCCACACCCTAACAGTACTTTAACCCCCAACTATCACAGTCAGACACTTCTTTGCCACACCACAGAAGTACTTTGATCCCTTACCGTCACAATGGGACACCCCTTCGCCACGTCCTAACAGTGCACTGACCCCTAGCTATCACAGTGAGGCACTCCTTCGTCACACCCTAACAGTAAATTATTGACCCTTACCGTCACAGTGGAGCACTCGTTCCCCACATCCTAACAGTACATGTATACATTGGCCCCTCCCCTCAGTATCACAGTGGGACATTCCTTGGCCACATCATAAAAGTACCGTACATTGCCCTCTTACCATCATAGTGGGGCATTCCTTGAACATATCCTAACAGTACTTTAACCCTTTACCGTCAAATCGAGACACTCCTTTGCCACATTCTAACAGTAAATTGACCCCTTACCGTCACAGTGGGACACTCCTTCGCTATACCGATGCCCATGGCCACCTGGTCTCTGAGTTCTCGGAAGATCATGAACTCCTTCCGTTCCATATCGCCGTCCAAGTGCTTACAGTACAGGTCCGAGAGGTCCTGCTTGGGCAGCTGTTTGATCAACTGGAGATCTCTATAGCGCTCACCTGGTGAGTCGATCAGGGGGACCTTGTGGTTGGGCAGCTGCTCCATGTAGTCATGGATCTGGAAATCACACAAGAAGGTAAGTAAACCACAGGTGTTAACTATATATTATTATCTATATTATAAAATTTCAAGAAAATCCACTATAGGCTTATGGATTCGAAAACTGCTGAATAGATCCTTATGAAATTTGGCACACAACACTGTTGCAAATGGATCGTGTTTCTATGTACATAAACCCGAAAAAAGCTTATTTTCTTTGACGTTATTCAATACATACGATAATAATTGAATAATAAACTCAGGAGGGTGCTTGATCTGAAATTTGGCACAAAACATTGTTGCATATGGATCTGTGTTTCTATGTACATGAATATAAAGAAATGAGCTTATTATCTTTGACGTTATCTTAAAAATGTGATAACAATTGAATAATAAACTCGCGAAGCTGCTTGATCCGAATTGTACGTTCTATAGTATGACGCGTTCAAAACACGTTTTCTTTGAGTAATACTCAGTTTAATCAATCAAAACATCAGCATTGAAAAGTGCGCATGCTTGCCTTACACTTTAAGTCACAGGACTATAATTATCTATACATGTACTATAAAATTGTGAGAAAACACAAAATAGGCATTATGGAATCTGAACGGAGCCATCGGAAATTTGGCACACAACATTGTTGCATATGGATCTGTGTTTCTATGTACATAAACCTGAAAAAAAAGCTTATGATCTTTGACGCTATTCTACAAATAAATGCAATAAACATTGAGTGACAAACTCCGAGAGTGCTTGATCCGAATTGTCCGTTCGATAATATGATGCATTTAAAATATGTTTTCTCTGAGTAATAATCAGTTTAATTGACCAGAATATCAGCATCGAAGTGCGCATTCTGGCCTTACAATTCATGTCTTAAAAATCTCCCACGGAGGCCGTCGTTTCTCTTCTAAAGCATTATATAATTATATAACTCTATGCAAAAGCTACAGTAAGATAAGGTAAGATAAGCTGAGACAAAAGAGCAAGACAAAGACAAAGATAAGATATGACACCATAAAATTAGACAAGACGAAAAACAACAAGACAAAATAGACAAGATAAGAAGGTAAGTTAAGATGAGGCTTGTTCTCAAAGAGTCACAGTACATTCACAATTGAGGAAACATAAAATAATAAACGTAATGTACATTCACAAACATACGCAGGAAGAAAAAAAAAAATCTCACATACTGGAAGACTACTCAGCGTATGCGCTGACAGCTAAATCCACGGCTTTGTATATCAGTCTGTCTGTCCATCTGTCTGTCTGTCTATCTGTCTGTCTGTCTGTGCATGTGGCTTTATGTCTGTCGGTGGTGACTATTACGCCATTGTCCCGCCACACACTGGGAAATAAATCTCCAGGTTTGCCAGTCATATCGAGTGCCTTTTCATAGTGACACACCCGTCCAATTGCGCATTTAAGTTCCGCTTAACCCCAGCCAATTAAGAACAGGTTGTCTATTTACTTCCTCAAATTTCAAGTTAATTTACTTCCTCAAGTTTGTCGATTGCATCCGTTCTACAAACAAAAACAGTCTGCGATTACGAGTAGTAATGACTCATTATGCGATACTAATAAAAGAAGGGAACAGCAATACCGACCAATCTCTTTCTTTTCAGCACTCGTGCCAGATTCGAATACTACCAACATCTGCGCAAGGATATCTCTTCTGATTGTGGTGTTCAGTCGCGTTTCATTTCCACTCCGAGCATCGTGGCTCATGCATGTGGGATCCATATGGCAAGTACAAAACTTACTTTTTCTTTTTTTTATTATTATTATTATATGATTAAGCACATAGCAGGACTTCGTGCCGCACCATACTCAATCGCGTCATTATACTACACGGTTTAGATCATATTACAGCGCCCGCCTGTGATCGTAAAAATAGACGCAAGAAAAGCGTGTTAGGAAGTAAAAATGGTGACAGACAAATACAATGTCATCATAAGTGTAGTTTATGTAGCAGGGTTCCTAATTCAGAATAAATGTGACGCAGAATAAAACACTTCAGAAAACTAAAACTTTTACACACTGATCTGGGAATTTTAAAGCCCGAATCTTTATGACAGCTTTGCTGCCTGTTTTGCAGGGTAAACAACAACAACAACAACAACATTTAGTACGAAAGTGAAAGATGCTCGCACGCGTTAAGACATAAATAGCATTTTCTCTGTTAAAACTTCAATAGCATTACCCAGGTGTCGATAACAGATTATTAGATGTTTTTTTTTTCTTTCCACAAGAACAAAATTGTTACCAATTTCTAGGTTTAAGGAAAACTATCACCCGTCTCGTAAGTAATTCTACATACAGCTGTTTACAATTTGGGATTTAAACGTACTAGTTTGGACTAGAAATCATCTGTATCAAACTATCTGTTGAGCTCGAATAGTTCCCTCCATCTTTTTTTTTTTAAACCAATGTTGGCAGGCAGTTCATACATTTTCTTGTTCTGATTTGATAAAAAAAAAAATATTGACTGACAACGATACCATTAAGCAAAGCATACTCACTGGTAGATGAATTAAAGGTTTACTGCCCGACACAAGATACAAATAAAATACATTTGAAAACCTTTTATGAGGAAAAAAAGGGGGGGGGGACACATAGATTTTACAAAAGGAGAAAAGGTGTTGCATGTGATGAGAGAAAAGAGGAAGAAAGAGTCATGAGCTTCGGTGACAGTGACAGGTGCAAATGTCATACAGATACTTTAGTTTTCGCCGTCTAAAGCACCGTAGGACACTGATATAATCTTATGGCCTACACAGGAAGTATTCAAATCTTATTTGTTTTCTTACAAATCCGCAGATGGCTCAACCACTCATTCACAAGTTGTTCCTGCAGCTGCTGCTGTCGGTGCTGCTACTGATGCTATGCTGTCAAATAGACGGCGGACTCACCGCAGTTATACAACAAGACGAGAGAAACGACTACGATGGACACCGCTTAGGGATCAATCAACCTTCAACAGTTGAGAATCTTCAAGCCTCAGCCATGGGGACTTCCGTGCCACCTTCCAGGACCGCCTTGGGACATCACAGGGACAACGCTGGGACGACAACTGTGACTAACCACCAAAGCGAAAAACAAGCTCAAGTCATAGTCTCACACCTTCTTCATGTACCTGAATCCGGCGATTTGTACTTTGAAGGGGAGACAAATGCACATTCAATGGCGCCCACAGATCAACAACCTTTTCACTATCATGACTCTCATCATACCGATTTTGAGGATGACAGTGATGGAGGAGACTATTTTAAACATCGTCATGGTGAACTGGAAGATAGATATCGGAAAATTGTCTTTTCAAGAAGGCGAGGTCTGTTTCACTGTCGGCCCTGTAATTGTTCCTATACGCACAACGGATTCCTAATTGCTTACTGCGAGAATCGAAGTATATTCGAGATTCCATCTTCCCTTCCAAAAAACCTGTATCGGTTCTACCTTAACAGGACAGCACTGGAGAAATTGGACATCGTTCAACTATGGCAGTACGAGCAGCTCAGGCAACTGTATATAAACAAGAACAGAAAGCTGCATAGGATCTTCAGTAGCAGTACCGTCCATACAAATACTACGCTCAACGAGATTGATCTCAGTTCCAACTACATCGAGAACATTGAAGATGGAAGCTTTACTTCCTGGTCGCAATTACGACATTTGAGTTTAAAGAACAACAGGTTACACAATGTTACTAACATGACCTTCGCAGGCCTCAGGCTGCTAAAGGTTTTGGACTTAGGTGTTAACTATATAGCTCATATTGAAGTTGGTGCATTTGATGATTTGCAGAAACTCGAGGTGCTTGATTTGAGTTCAAATCATCTCCTGGGCTATGGGCCGAAGAAATTATTACCCCGATTATTTGAGCCGTTGAAGCGATTGCATAACCTTTATCTCCAAGGCAGCTCGCTGGGATCTGAGGCTGGGTATCCTGAAAATAGCTTGCAACAGCTCCCAAACTTGCAAAAGCTTGTAATAGACGGTATCAGTGAAAACTTTGGGCCACAAATGAAACGTCTCACTCAGCTAAATGAGCTACAGTTGGGAACCACGAGGAGAAAAAGGCACTGTAGATTTAAAACTTTACTATCAACCTTTTTTGACAATCTGCCTCACATTACAACTCTAACATTGAAGAATTGCCCTCTCTCACACATTAATTCGACCGCATATCACAATGCTCCTAATCTAGAGAACCTTACTATTAGTCATATGGCAAACTACAATCTTTTCAACGCATTTGATGATCTCAGAGGTCTTCAAAACTCATCACTCAAATCTTTGGCGTTTGTCCGCCTAAAGTACTCATTACCATGTCAATTTCTCTTCAAAAATCAGACCAAGTATTTAAAAAACATTAAACTAGAAACTCTTGATTTGTCAGACAATAATCTTGTTTTACTGGGCAATGACTTCGTCCAAGAACTTCCTCCAACATTGACGACATTAGTTTTAAAGAGAAACAGATTTATAGTCGTGAATAACATACTGTCAATCCACAAAAACCTTGTCTGCCTTGACATAAGTGAGCAAATGGCATACTCCAGAACTTTTCAGTCAATGGAACTTGTTTCGTTCACTCAAGATATGAAATACAAAGAACAAACTATGCTTGCAGCAAAAGATGTGGCTTGCGGGCTAGATGAGCAATTCACATTTTCAGCTAACAACAGTGAGATCAGTGAAACTGACGCTCGTACAGATTTAATTCAACACATGAACTCCTCCTCTCAGGCGAGACGCAGAAAACATTTCGCTCCAAATCTGAGGTATCTCAAGGCCTCTCACTTTTACCAATTTGGCAGGTCGTTCTTCACCCGTTCATATATGGGACCAGAAAAGCTTCTATCCATCGACATTTCAAATAATGCTTTGATTTATTTGGGTCCAGGGGCTCGAATCACACGTCAAGTGACAACTGTAGATCTATCGGGCAACTATTTCACGGAAATACCCACACACTTCTTCCATTCCAACAACTCACTGGTTTATCTGAATTTGAGGAACAATGCTCTCGGAATGCAATTTGCTGATGACGAGAATGGCACTGTTTTTCGACATTTAAAGAACCTTATCTACCTGGACATGACCCGTAATTCAATTTTCAGACTTCCACGTCGAGTCTTCAAAGGCTTGACTAATCTGAACACCTTGATAATGCCTGACAATAAACTTCAGATTCTGAAAATCAATTTTAGTCATATGCGCAGACTGAACTTCGTGAATTTAAGCGAAAACTCCATCACTGGGATTACTCCTGAGTCCCGTCACTGTCTGGATACCATCGCTGCTTCTCATGAAATCAAAGTTGATCTGACGCTGAATCCCCTGCCATGCACGTGTAACGGACTTCACATCATGCACTGGATGGCAACAACCAAAGTCACCTTCCTGAACAAAGAATTCCTTATGTGCCGAGATGAAAACGGAGACATTCATTATATTGGCAATTTACAGGACAGGCTGCGTTCGCTTCAAAGACATTGTGTGACAAAGTGGAATATCTTCGTGACAGGTATAGCATCCACATCCGTGTTTCTCTTCCTGGTGGGGTTCACGATGACGTACCGTTGTAGATGGAAGTTGCGGTATTTAAAGAATATCACCCTAGCCAAGTTGGCTGGTTATAGGCCAACGGCAACTTCAGCACTGAAAGTTAAATACGATGCCTACATTTTATACTCAGAGGACTCCAGGCTGTTCGCTCTGAGAGACTGTAGGCAGGAGCTGGAGGGCAAGCGAGGCCATAAACTGTGTTTGGCCGAGCGAGATTTCATGCCGGGAACATTTGAAGCTTCAGCCGTGATCAGCGCCGTTCAATACAGTAACAAAACCGTTGCTATCATCACTCCAGGCTTTTACGAAGGAGAGTTTTCAGAATACGCCATCAAGATGGCCATTCATGAAGAAGCTTTTCGGAAACGGTCAATTCTCCACCTGTGCATCTATTGGCCTATGCCAAGCGAGCAAATTGATCAGTACCATGACCTGTTGATGGTGATGAAGCGGAACCACTACACGGAGTTCCCACCTGAAAACCAGACATCTGAACAGGTCAGACAGAATTTCTGGGATCAGCTGTCCCAAGTCATAGGTCACAATGCCGAAGAGGTTACACTCGAAGGGCATAATCAACAGCAATGATCTTCCTGCTGCAGTTGACTCTCAAGACGTCCCCCTGTTCTGCTCGGAAAGTAGTTTTTAAACCATGAGCTCATGATAAGCTTCAAGTTTGAATTAACTCTATATAACTACCTTATCTCATTATCAGTAACACACTTTATTTCCCATTGATCTTCTGGCATTTGCATAATATGTTGCATAGTGATATAACTTTCTCTTTCTGCCATCAATTATAATTATTATTTCTGAATGCTCTCTTTTTTTTTTTTTTTTCACCATAGTTTCTACTTACACTTGGGAGATTTAAGGTCTAGACTAGGCTTATGTTTATACACGGCTTTATTTTCACAACGAGAAGACTGTTAAACTGGTTTACAGTCCATTGCATTTGCTTTTACAGACATCAAGGATTTGGACACATGACAAAAATGTCTTATTATCATTGACTAAATTGGGAAAAATGTTTTACTATACTATAAGTACGCAAATTTACAGGCTGTAAATTTATGTGATAAGTTTCAGCGTGAGTAAAAAACACGACCAGAGAACATTCCAAGAAACGAATGTGCCTTTTGTTCTCTCAGCTGAAGATTAATACCCTCAGGAAGCTTTTTACAGTTGAATTATTTTTTAGATGGTTATTAATGATTTTTATTTGAAACCTATATGTGATGTTCCCGGCAGCTTTTGTTTGCAGTTGGGCTGATAGACTCGGAATCAAAAGCTCCAGTTGAAATCCTATAGAAAGACAATTCTTTAAACACATTTATTTTTGCTGATTCGAGCCAAATTAAATGGGTACCCGATTATATTCAAGGTATGATATTGTTACACTGATACGGCTTTGAATACTTAACAGGCATTCGCCTTGAATGCTTCTCAGAAAGCTGAGAATGTTCGTGAATCAGGATCTGTCGCAGTAATTATTGATTGTGAAATAACTAGAGTCAATAATATATGAGGATAAATGTGACTGAAATAATGCTCTTTGTTGTTATTGTATTTTTTTTTAACACTGTTATTCTATTATTTGGCTTTAGTCGTTCTTTGTATCATACATGCATAATTTGCTTCACTTTTGTATATCATTTTTTTAATCATTCCAAGAATGCGTTCTGTGCAGTTTATTGTTTACCATCGTATTTGCCTAAGGCTATATTGTAAGCCATTTAGATCTATATCAGATAAAGTGGAGCAAAATAAACCAAGAGTGTCACTTCTCTTCATTATGAATTTTCTTTCTGTATTAGTTTTGTTTATACTCGAGTCTTTGACACGACAAAAATGCTGAGAGAGTGAGCAGAAAAGAGGTGGGATGAGGTTGGAGATGAGGGGCGTGGCGGGGGGGGGGGGGGCAGTGAGAAGTAGACAATATGAAAAAGAAAGGAAGAGAGAGAGACATTGTATGTGCATACTCTGACGCAATAGCTAACCTGCCCACTCAGTGCTAGGGGTTATTTACATATATACATGAACACACATACACAGAAATAAACACACAAACATACATACAACATTTCTTTACTTCTTTCTGTTGTGTACAACCATACTGTCAACCCTTACCAAACATTTTTTTTTTTCACTTCCATCTTTGACAGGAACTTCAACTCTTCGAAAATGAAAATAAACACTTATAATAAACCAATATTCTTAAAGTTAGACAAATTTTGCCTATGGCGGCTGTTCATGCTCGGGATGTCTGTGTTTTTTAAAAAGATTTCATGAATGGATGTTTTAGATCAGTAAGTTAAACAAACAAAGGGCACAGAAATCTTAAAATACAAAAATTTCATTATCTCACATGTGCAAAAGGTAGACATACATACATGTAATTCATCTTGGTCTACATATCGAGGGGTATTTGCAACAATGTTGTATCCGACATTTTGGCCATTTTGAGTTAGCTGCACTTTTGGGGGTTTTA
>JBCAUA010006066.1:0-13375 GCA_038406235.1 Peronia verruculata | reverse complement strand
TCTAAAATCTGTAATTATCCTTGTTGTTTCATGATCTAAAGATGCTATAGAAGCCAAAACTGCCAAAAAACCCAAAACGGAAAAACGACCCAAATTTCATAAATCCAACTGCCGCCCCCCCCCCCCCTCTTAAAGTGACAACTTGCTATTGGTATCGCAACTGACGATATAACCTACCTTTCCGCTTACAGTATAGTGTGACATGCTTCAGCTGACTTCTGCTTCAAGTGCTACTTGCCAGATGAGACCAACACATAGATGAGTATATTAGTTTGTCGACTTTAGCCTCCCTTACGATATCCTAGTCCAAGAGGATAGAAGTGAGTCGGGCAAACAATGATGGATCATTGTACTCAGTCCTAAATAACTTCCCTTTCCAGACCTAACAGGGATTGAACAAGCAGTGTAAAGAGGGAGAAACATCACTTTTGTGCCCTTTGCTCGAAACATATCAAGAAAAATTCCAAAAAAGGTAGGGTATAAGGTGGTTTTCTTATTCATATTCATTTGGGGGGGGGGGAGGGGGGGGGTTCAGTCTTTCGAATGACAAAAACTAAAGATTTTTCCGTCTTTACACTGCTTATATCTTTTGTCGGGCTAAACAAATACAGCTGGGGAACACAGTGTCTCTGTGGTGTGGCTTCTTAAACAGGCCGGGATCGACTCGCGCGTCCTGCATCGGGGGATGGAAGGACATGAAGATCGAAAACCCGCATTTTTTCACCGACTCAATGGTCCCCTGGCTTCCTATGGGTATGGAAGCCCGACGTCCAGCCTTCTTGGATAAGGGCTAATATATGTCAAAGGTTCCGTGTGTCCGTTAGGCACGTTAAAGAACCCTTGGCTGTTCAAAATCGATGGAAGAGTAGGCTGAGCGCTGTCCGCGCAAACTTTCCAAATTGCTACCCACAAAATTTCTCAGCAAAAATTGGCAACTTCTAAAAAGTCGAGATAATCTTTCTTAGGACTGAAAGGAAACAGCTGGTCAAAAGCAACTGAGTCTCTTTTGGGAGAGCGAGTCAGAGGCAGAATCTGCGAAACGATCTCCCACTGAAAATGCCCTTTATAAATGAGAATGAGAGGCGCGGAGATGGAAAGAGCATGCTATGCTTTCACATGAAAAAGATGGCCCTCCGGCATCTGACATCTATGGAAAATTGGGCGTTTCAAAAAACAAAACCAAAATCACTGATTTCTAGTCATAAGTAATGGCTATTGCAAATTTCAACAACACATCTTACAGAAAAAATGGGAAATGTAGCAATTGTGGATTGTCGAATGACATTTCATAAGAATGGCTATCCAAGCAATGAAGATAGAAAGGCACGGGAAATAAAGGTATGGCCATATTTTCACGAAGAACAACAAGACAAAACATGACATTCTGATATGAGAATTTGGGAAAGGCTAACCGGCAATTTTGTGATAAAGGAAAAACGTGCACTTGACACTTTGGCCAAAGAAAGATGTGATCTTGAAATGTGAATTCGTTCCCCATCCGACAGTAGAGAAAACTGAATGGTGCTTGAAATGAAACCTCTAGTTCTATTCTCAACCAGAACTGCCGACCGTTGTTGGACACTACAGCCATTGGATTTTCTGTTTCAGTCTTTTAACCACCTGGGGGTGGATATTTCAATATCCACATGAATTGCCTGATAAATTACATTTTTTCTCAATGGTATTTATTCAACTTGGATCCATAGCATTGTCCCACGACCAGTGAAACAGAACCACTTTGACAGATGTACTTTATTAAAAACGACCAGGCTATTAATATCACTGCTACAACCAACTAAAGTATCCAATTGTGTTTACTATGGTTAAACGGCAGATCGGCACGATCACAGCTATACTGTGCCAACTAGATCTACATGTCAAGATGAAGAGCGGATAGAGCGGGACAGAAAACAGGAGCAAAGAGAAAGATAAGTGATGTCACGCCCTGGAACGTAGATGGCACTCCACGGAAAACATCCCACCGATGACAGACTTTCACCACCTGCAAAATGGGAGCAAAGAACCTCATGTATCCCGAGCTCCCCGTGGGGGGATCCAATTATGTGATATGATTATGATAGACATGCCATCATTAAGACTACATGTATTGGTTGATTTGATATCCCCTAAACTTTGGTGAAATAACTATGTACAAATCTAGATAAAGAGGCGAAATTTACACAGCACAACGTGTAAGACTTTTTTCTGGTGCCTACAAGCATCCTGAAAGTTGCTTCGATGGTTTGCCGTTCAGCCCCCCCCCCCTCCCCCCCGGGGCGTGGACAAATAACATCGCATACTCACACGCTACCAAGGACTCCGATCTGAGATAGCATTTAGCCATGGTTCTTGGGTTCTCCACTTATGCCCAAGTCCACATCTGACGCCTCCTCGTGGCAGCAGCTGGGCAACGGTAATAACCGGCCCCTAGGGGTTGGGCATTACCGGCTGAGATCAGGTGGGCTGGTTGGGCCTGTCGCTCAGTAACTTCGACAGGTAACCTCCGCCCCGGTGGTCTGTTAGGGGGAAACTGATCTTGCAGTATTTTCAGGATCCGTCTTAGCGCTGTTAAGTACGGGGGATCTTGTGCCCGTCTTGCCTCGGCTAGCTTTTCCGATCTACACTAACTGACAGCAGACGGACTGGGGGATATAAAGGCTGGGCCTTGTCGGCCTTGATCTCGTGATCAGAGTCCAGAGAGCGAACGATGGGTCACTCCCCCTACTTTTGTCGAGGAGTAAAACGAGCCGGGAAACCAAATCCCCATTTTTCATGGTATGGAAAATTATAATTATCGTTGGGCGGCAAAACCCAAACATTTTTGCCTCAGTGGGGGTGGCGGTTGCCGGGCTCCCCCTTGCCAATCAGCTACCGATGACCAAAACAGTGCTAGCGCACCAGAAAATGGGTCACCAACGGCAGATGACCCTACTGGAGGACTTCATCCTCCAGCTTAATATCCGTGGGCTCAGGCCCAAAGCACTGGAGCTTGCCAAGCTCCTTAGAGACCAAAATATCCAAGTCGCAATATTCCAAGAAACACTGCTGGGGAATGGCGAGCTCCCGTACATAATATCTGGTTACGGGTTTTTCACCTGGCAATGCGACCAGTGCAGGGGTCTTGCTACCCTCGTATGTCGCGACATACCGGCAGAACGCGTGGAAACCAAAGGTTAGAACATAGACATCCTGACCATCAAATTATGGTACGGCGGGCGACGCTTCACCCTGAGCAATATTTACATTCCACCCAGATCTGAACCTAACCTCACACTTGAAAATTGCCATATATATTGGCAGGTGATCAACGCCCGCAGACGGGAAATGGGCTACTCAGAAAAGGCGGTTAATCCGGCAGGCAGATTTGTAGAAGATCTGCTTGACAATACCAACTTAAGAATGCAGGACCAAAATTCTGTGCATACCCTCCTGCATGGAAGTAAGAGGCAACTCAGTCGCCCAGACCAGACCCTGATCTCAGCGGATCAGGAGTCGGTGGTGGACACCAATATCATGACAAATGTGGACAGTGACCACCTCCCGATTCTGATCCGAATCCAGGTCCCCTCCCCAAATTATGGCAGTAGGCAGAGGAACTGGGACTACCGCAAAGCAGACGGGAGGGGGGGGGGGTTCCGTGACATGAGCTACCTTGGCCGGAACGACCCCCAGAGCATGGCGCTGGCAGAATCCAGCGAGGCCCTGACCAAAGCCGTGATCCAAGCGGCCTCCAAGAGCAATCCACGAATAAAGATAAGGTACAGGCCGTACAGGCCCCTTTGGACGCAGGAACTGGCCAGATTGGTAAAAGTAAGAAGGAAGGCTCGGAGAGTCGCCCACAGGAGCACGGCGAACAAGAGGACATACAATAAGCAAACAGCCCAGGTCAAGTTGGTATAAAAAAGATCGAAGAGGCTAGAGTGGGTAGAATTGTGGCGCAGAGGAGGGAGGGCGAGCCTGGCATGTCCTAAATCGCCTCAACGGCGCGCAACGCCAACCCAACCTTGATCCAATCCGCACAAAGACCGGCGTTGCTACTACGCCCCTCGCTCGTGCTGTGGCCCTGAACAGACATTATGCGGAGATCAGCAAGGTTCACAAGAGATCACTGGACAAAAGGCTGAAGCGTGCCGGAAGGGGAGATAGCGGACAGACCATCTCAGAAACAGCCGAGTGCGTGCGACCCTTCACTATGAACGAGTTGGAAGCAGCGTTGAGGGGGTGCAAACCAAAGACGGTCCCTGGCGATGATAACATTAGCAACGTAATGCTAAAGCAGTTGTCACAGTATGGTAAGCACAAGCTATTGCAACTACTAAACAAAACCTGGGCGGAGGGGGAGCTCCCAAACAAATGGAAAAAGCAATCATAGTTCCAGTCCCAAAACCAGGAAAGAACCCCGCCAGTGCGTCCAGTTATAGACCAATCTCACTCCTTTCAAATCTAAGCAAAGTTGCTGAGAGGATGGTGAATAACAGACTCGTTCACCTCCTCGAGTGGAACGGGAGCCCGGGGAAGCTCCAAGCAGGATTCCAAAAAGAAGCTAGTGACCAGCTGATCCGTCTAATTGATGGCATAATAAACGGATTTCACAGGCAAAAACACACGCTGGCGGTTTTTATCGACCTCAAAGAAGTCTATGACAGGATGTGGCGAACGGGGCTACTTCTAAAGCTTCGGAGACGGAGTAACAGGGAATCTATATCGCTGGATTAAGAGCTTCCTCTCAAACCGCACAATCAAGACCAAAGTGCAGGGAAGAATAACCAAAGAGAGGGCGGTAGAAGGATTACCCCAAGACTCTGCCCTCAGTTGTATCCTATTCCTGGCCTACATTGGCGACTTGGAACCCACCCCAGGGACCGCAGCGGCCCTCTTTGCTGACGATATTGCCATTTGGGTAACGGGCACAGCCCTCGATAATTTGGTGGAAAAAGTGCAACAATCGCTGACCATTATAACCTGCTCATGGAAGCTGAAAATTAGAACAGAAAAAACAGTCTTCCAACTTTTTACAAACGGAACCCTGGTGAGACAACAGCAAATCAAGCTGACGGATGTCAAATCCAAGGTTCAAACAGCCCAAAATACCTGGGAGTAAGACTCAACAGCAGACTCTCGTTGCAGGACCATGTGTAAGACCTAGAGACCAAGATGAGGACACGGCTGAACCTCCTAAATAAACTAGGAAAACTCAAAATGGGGAGCATCTGCACCAATACTCAGACGTCTGTGTCTCGGTTACACCAGACTGGTCGTAGATTACACGTTGTCCTTACAAATGACCGTAAGAATACGGACACTTGAAAGCCTGGACCGAGTGCAGAACAGCGCCCTCCGGCTGATAACTGGCGCACTAAAAAGCACGCCCACTGAAGCCTTGGAAATCATTACAAATGTGGAACCTCTGGACATCGGCGGGAAAAGTGTGCACTATTGCAGTATAAGCGAATCGCCAGATTGGAAGACGATGACCCCACCAAAACGGCTACAGAGAAAACAGCCCCCAGAAAACTCCGAAAACGGTCACTCGCAAGTGAGGGCAGACGTTTGGCCTCGGAGTATAACTCAAGCAGTCACGGAGAGAAAATCCGGCGATTAGATACGCAGCCACCACATGAAACCCGTCCGGGGCTAAGGGTATCCACTAGTCTCCTTGGTGGCACATCATCCAAAGATGGCGCCCACACCATCCTCAAAACGGCAGAGCTGGAAACCATTCACCAGTATTCCGCAGATTCTACGATCCGGACCTATACGGACGGATCAGCAAAGGGAGCAGTCCGGAATGCAGGTTTTGGAGTCTTCATTGAATATCCCGATGGGGGGCGTCGAGAAAATCTGTGTCCATGCGGCTCTAGAGCATCCAACTACGATGCAGAGGTGGTAGCGATAGGGAGAGCACTGATGACGATTCTTGAACACTTCGAGAGTGGAAGAATAGTCCCTTCGGACATAGTTGTGCTCTCTGATTCTGGGGCGACTCTCCAAACCCTGTAATCTCGCTGCCCGACCAGCAATACGGAGGCTCCCGAGCTAATTCGCGATGGGGTAGCGAGGCTTGAGTCTGGGTTTGCAGTGAGGGTGACACTTCAATGGATTCCTGGGCACATTGGCGTGCGAGGAAACGTAATAGGGGACAATTTGGCAAAGGAGGGCACCCGGGGCGAGCAGAACCAAATTCCCACAACGTACCCCGGCATGCGCACCCAAATCCCCCAATAAGCAAGCGAGAAATGGCTCACAGATGGGACAACTCCGATAAAGCCAGAACGTTATGTGCAAACCAGTCCCGGTATGTACGACAGGACACAGTCAACTACCTATCAAGGTACGAGTACTCAACCATCTTCAGACTTAGGACCGAGCATGTCCCACTCGGTTTCCACCTCAACCGGTCGAGCCCAGGCAGAGACCCGGTGTGCAGGCACTGTCGCTCTGCCCTGGAAACAGTGGAACATCTGATAAACTGTCCTAGCTTGTCTAGGATGAGAGGGGACCTGCTCTCTCTCTCCCCCCCCCCTTCCCCAACCTGAGTACCTGCCTCTATGGGCCCATATAAAACTTATGAGCAACGGCGCATTTCGTCTACTTAGCAACTATGGAAAGACCTAGGCCAGGACCACAGCTGGGATATCCACATACCCTGGTGAAATGCGTCTGCTCCGCGACCCTCCCTCTCTCTCTCTCTCTCTGTTGCCTACTTGGGTCTTCCGGGAAAGTGGTCCTTCTGGACAGGGGGAGGGACCTATCCTAGTGAGACTATACTTGGAGAGGGCAGGAGTGAGTGTCTTAGTTTCATGGGATCAAAAGGTCTTCATAGGGCCCAGCGACTAGCCTGATTCTGTTCCGAACTTCGTGATATGATTTTTGTAGGAGATGCCCAGGAGTCTTCGAACGCATATCTCAGTGGACTGTATTCTCTTTTCTATCTCTGCTGTTCAGGTTAATAATATAATATTCTGTACCCTTGCATGACATAACTAGCGTCCCTGGTTTTCCAATAATATGTTCCGTCGGTGGTTTTGCAGAATATTAAAAAAAAAAAAACGTTTGCATTGCCGACTAGTGTGATCAAACCAGTTCGGGTGTTTTAGTGTTGCGCTTCCTTTAAGCCCGGACTCCTATCCTACATTCATATACTATCCGAATGTGAAATGGACAATTAAAACTGACCACAAGATGCTCTGTGGAGTAGAGTGGGACTACATTTTATTGGAAGCGGTAGTTTTTTTTTTTAGGGGGGGGGGGCGGTAGGAGCGGGCTTTAAGTCTGGATTGCGTTCACGCTGAAAAGGGACTAATTTTTAATTTTAATATAAGGGATAGGTAAGTCATTTTCATTTTGCCTCTTTATCTTTAATATTCGCCGATTTTGAACTCGGAAGATCCTTTGCAATCTTTTTTTTTTTTTCTATGCACATCCGTATAATGAAGGAACGCGTCACAATATAAACATGTAGATCTACCGGTGCTTCAAGCAAAGTCCATGTTGAAAGACCTTCACGGGAATGCATTTCAGCTATTTTTCCTGAACATAAATTTGTATGCCATGGCAGAGAGTTTTGAAAATTACAAAAAAAAAAAAAAAAGGTAAATGAAGCAAACCATAAATGAAATCTGACATTTTCAATATAAAAAAGTGAGCCAAAGAAAAAATATTTTGACACCTTTTACTCACTTGAGTTGCCATGAGATTTGAAACGTTTGATTCAACTCTGTAGCTTTAAAGCATCTGTCGATGCTAAAGGTATGCGACTTGCTGGCTAAATTATCATACTAAGTGACTCGAAAAATGACAAAAAGTTTTTAACTGAATTATTTATAGGGGAGAAATACCGTACGGCCCGCATACTAAATAATAGCCTGGAATAACCCCGCTGGCTTAACCTGCTGGGACCCTCGACGAGCGAAAGTCCACCCTAACGCTAACATGCAGCCTAGGTCCGACGAAAAAAAGAGGATCAACCCAAACATAATAGTTACGGGTTAGTATAACTGGTCTTGCAAATTGATAGTAAAGTAGTACTACATATTGTAGTGCACGGTTGATTTTGAAGTGTGTGGGCCGTACGGTATTTCACCCATTTATAGGATGAAACCTGACGTTAAAAAAAAAAAGTGAATGTACTGATGACAAGTCTGAAAGTTACCAATTTTGTTGTTAGCCAACCCAGCTCATTTTACAGCCGCAGAGCGCCGGCAGTCGTCGGGGTAAGTAGTCTTTGGTGAAGCAGTTACTGAGAACCTGTGTACACATGGCTCCTTGAGTGGTATCATGACTGATGAAGAAATATAGACAGGGATGAAAGCCTTGCAGTGAAAAATGATGCTTGAAATCAGGTGTTTGACATTCATTACCAAGCTCTCGACTCATGCCGTTAGTAAGGGAAAATCATGTCGGGCAAGAATTATAGATAGTTGTCCATTGCCAGGGTCTTGAAACTGATTTCACTAGTCTTGATATCCAGCTGAACTAGACCTCAATGATGGTAAACACTTGTCAAAAATAATAACAGCGGTATGAATTCATTAATACTGTTCACCTTACAAATAACTAATTTTGCGACTGCGTTCTGACTGCTGACCTTTTACAATCTTCTTGAATTTGTGCTGCTATACCTGATATCAACTCTGTGAAGTGATGTCTGCAACACAAATGGTGAAGAGAGGCAGGCTGAGTTCTCACTTATCTCAAGCTGGGGAAAAAAGTGATTTTACCTAAAGTAAAATTTTGAAATGACAAAATCGAGGCGAAAATAATCCATGGAAAGAAGCTGAAGGCCTGGCGAAAGCATGAGATCTACTCATGAAAGATTGACTGGTGATACAAACTCTTGATGTGCTAAAAAGTATGTAGTATCAATAATGCCGTATTAAAAATTTGCTCAAAAGATGAGCAGCAGGGATGGGAAATTTTAGAGCACACACTTTCATGGTTAGGAGATCCATTGAGCTATTCCTTCCTATTGCTAATTAGTATGGCTGTGGTTTTTATAAGCTTTTCAACCTCCTGTAGTGGTGGTTATCTCCGCTATCCACAACCATGGTAAAAAAAATAATTGTGTTATGTGATCGTCATTCGCCCGCTAAGTAGTATGACCTTCCATTATGCATAATATAATTTGTGCTTCGGACTCAAGATCCCAGTGAGTTTTAACTCAACACAGTGTACTTCTTTATGAGCAAAAATTCTTATTACACTACATTGCAACTGTTCGAACATGAACGTGAGAATAAATTACTTTGTTTACATTAGGTAGGAATGTTAGCATTAAAATGTCAGGCTCCAGGAGGTATCGAAAATCATAAGAGTGCGGTTGAAACATCGGAAGAGTTTCTTCCCTTTGTGGAAGTTGCTGGAATAAAGTTCAGTTCACTTACATAAGATATTCTACTTCAACTCTACACTTCAACTCTATTTCGAGAGAAAACGCTGTCTTAGAAATATATAGGTATGAATTATGAAAGTCATGTTGCTCGACCTCACACGTTCAATGTACTGTACCAATACCACTCTAAAGTTGGGACCATCTATTCTAAGTTCTAATCAACTCTCACTAAGCAATATAGTTTTTTTTTCAAAGCGAGCATGAAAAGTTGTTTATATAACCATTCCTTATATAAGAGGTTTAACATTAATTGTTTTGTCTGTCCGTTTTTTTTTTTCTTCGTTTCTTTCAATAGGGCAGCTGGCTATTGTTTGGGATTTTAGTCATTTTCAAGATGGCGCAACACACCACGTGGGTAGTGCTCTCACCGATCGCTATTCTCATGGACTGTTTTAAAACTAAAAGTAAATCGCTTTATATGGTACAATGGTAGGAACAAACCAATGCAAACAAATATTCGCTTGAAATAGGCTTTAAATCTAAGGAGACGATAATCAGGATCTTCAAGGTGGCCTCACCATCCACGTGGGTGTACATTCCCACCATCTTTACAACAGATTTGTTCCGAACGGATGGAAATCCGTGTAATTTTAGTGTGTGTGTGTGGGGGAGGGGTATAAATACTCCAAACTGTTCATTACCACTGACATAAAACAAAAATGCACAGGACCGGTGACGATCGTTCTCAGATCTCATGGTGGAGCACAAACAACAGTGAGCTCTATTTTTACCAAGAGGGTGCAAACAATCCGGCAGGGACTTCCAGGAGAAATGTGAACTTGTATCATAGGTTGGAATACCAAGTGTAATTAGAAGTGGTTCTGAGATTAACTTACCTCGCTTAGCCTGAAACGTCCATGCCACTCGGAGGCCTGTCGTAAACTGACTGCACTCACTCTGCTCCTCGTGGTGAACTGGGCCATCAGCCAATGAGTGATGAGTACATCACATGATCTCAAGCAAGCTTTGATTACTTTGAATGAAAAGCACGGACCAAGGTTACAACACAGAGCAATGTCTCCCCCCCGTCCACAATCAGCGTGAACACAAACATAAAAAGCATTTTGTTTTTGAAATCGTGTTCCATTATATAGAAAATGAAAAACAACAACAACAAACAAACCAGAAGACACTTAAAATTGGTGGGAGCAACTGAAAAAAGATGAAAAGTACTCAAATCCATCCCGAGTGAATTTATCGAAGGGGACACACACACACAAACACACACACACACACACACAAACACACACACACACGTGTATGCTGTTCAAGTTCCACCAATTTCACATCGAATGGTGCTCTGATGCTTGCGCCTTAAATTTTGACGGTAAATCTTTCACTGATTTTTTTTTCTTTTTCATTTGCGACTTTTTGTCTTGGCACTGTATAAATTTCAGCATGTCAGCCATCCTGCGGGTGGTTATGTTATTGACCTTGGTTCAAATGATTTTGTGAAATGAGACTTAGCCAGTTTTCGTTCTGGAGACTTCACTTTCTCCTTGTAGAAACTTGTTTGGCTAAAGGTGCTTTGTTGTTGTTGTTGTTGTTGATGGTACGTGCGTTCGAGACCCATGTGTGTGTGTGTGTGTGTGTGTGAGTGTGTGTGTGTGTCTGTGTGTGTGTGTGATGGAAATCGAAACAGCAACAACAATGTCTCTTTCAATGTCTCTGTATAACAAGGAGATGATTGAATCGGAGAAATGATAGATATTTCATTCAATAGAAGAAAGAGCTGGAAAATATCCAGATAGAACCAGCAAAATGCTGAAATAACTTGTGTCCTTCCCTGTGGTACAAACACACTCACAGCAAAGCATGTAATTCAGCTATGAATGCAGGTGTAAGGCAAATGTTTGGAACCTAATAACATGTTTAGTGATAATACGTTTGCACTGCTAAGACTATTTATTGCAAATAAAGGCGTATTCTCACATTCAATTCCTAGTTTTCTGCCTTAACATGATTAGTTGTTTACTGTGGGATTTTGTTACAGAGTTTCAAAAGAATCTGATAAAGTTTTGTGGGGAGACAGAGAGAGAGAGAAAGAGAGAGAGAGAGAGAGAGAGAGAGAGAAAGAAAAAGATATCTTAACAGGCAGTTCAAATTTATAAGCTTTTAAAACACAGAACAATCTGAGAGCCATGTTTAAACTGCAAGTTTGCTATAGATAAGATTCCTGTCAGGAAGCTAAAATGAACATGTTTTTTTTCCAAAATTTTTTTTATTTTTAAAAATTTTATTCATCCAATGTGAGGGTTCTTTAGAAAACCATCAAAGCGATGTCAGCTGGAGGTTTAAGAATGATTCAACACTGATCTTGCATGAATTATGTCCGCACGAGATAACATTTTTTACTGTCAGCTGATAAAAGATTTTGCAAAGCAAAGACTGTGCCTTGCGTCGTGCGTCAACGCGTGCATTATACAATAATTTATTCTGTCTCGGCTACAGTATGGAGTTTCCGCATAAATGCACGCTTTAGTTTCTCTTATGCGTGACAATCATTATAATACACCTTCCTCATTCCAAAAACTCGCAGCATAAGTATTATTGTAGAAGAAAACGGCGTATGGTGTAAGTGTATCATAAGGTATCAGAGCAGGCTCCCAAGTAAAACGTCTCCTCAGACTGCATACAGGTTACATGGGCGGTAATTTTCTCTTAAGTTTGGGCTTACCCAAGACTGTATTTATAACCTGTCATTGACAACATTGGACTATCGCTTGGTAGGACAACGAATTCCATTAACGTCTTCACTAGGGGCTCAAAAATTATATACGGCTGCAGCTCCATCACAATTTATAGTAGGGATTGGTATTATTTACTCTTTTTGTTTTCTTGAAGTGTAACTGCAAGGGCCCAGCATACTACTCAATCTTGATTTGTTTCAAGTTCCCTTGTCATTCCAGTCCATAACAATGGACTGGACCCTCACAATTCACATTCAGCACTTTGTCAAGGAAAATCCTTGATTTAGTTTCGTGAGAAGTGGAGAATGACATATCTAGACCCAATGAGAGCGGTCTGAAGAAATAGATATATAGAATTATAATAATCGGGAGGTGGGATTGGGGGGGGGGGATGAGGCGGCAGAGAGGTGAAAAATAGAAGAAGATTAGAGATTAGAAAACCCACGAGGGCTACTGGAGAGGGAAGGGGGTTGGGGGGGGGGGGGGGTTACATCAAATCTGCCCCGAGCTATTGTTGTTGCAGAATATGACAAAGGCATTATCTTTAATAACTTGATTCTTTAGGTCTCGTCTGTTATTATACTGAACTTCAAGCAAAAGCTCTTTCAGGAGACGACAGCCTTCCTGTTTACTTTGCTTGCCATTGGCTTAAATTGACAGAAATTCCAGTGTTTGATCTTTCCAAGTTATAATTTCCTTGTCTTGATTATACACTCTTTGTTCCATTTCTATTCGCCGGTTTCTCTGTCTACCTACCCCTACCTCCACCCCTTCCACACACACACACACTCTGTTTCACTCTCTTTTCACATTATATCAGTGTAGATACAAGGCTGTCTATAGACTACTGAAAGGAAAAAATGATCACTCTTTCATATACAATTCCTACAGCATGAAATTCCTCTAAAATAAGCCGATCTATTGCCGTTTATCTGTCCCTGGTTCCCTTAGCCACGAGAGTAGTATACCCAGAGACGGTGGAGAAAGGCCATTCTCTTGGCGTTGTAGCCTTACGTGATTGGGAAAACCGACACTGCTGTGTATTTAAATAAATTAATATCATAATAATGTCAATTTTACAGTTTACACAGTTGTTTGTGTTACATTCTCTGATTCTGTACCAAATATGTCATATAGGGCAGTCGTGTATCAGAGAACTCACACTGATAAACTTCGCCGCGGCCCGACATAAGAACGGCCAAGATAGTTTCTCAGAGGGACAGATAGATAGATAGATAGATAGATAGATAGATAGATAGATAGATAGATAGATAGATAGATAGATAGATAGATA
>JBCAUA010006055.1:0-13375 GCA_038406235.1 Peronia verruculata | reverse complement strand
TATGTGTTTTTCTATGTCAGTGTGAACAGTTTGAAGTGTTTGTACCCCCTAGCCTACTAAAATTAAACGGGGATTTCGCTTTATCGGAACGTTCGCTTTATCGGAACAAATCTATTAATAAGTATGAAAAAATGTGTACTGAATTCACTTGTATATTGACTGATTAACGCGGTTTGAGTTGTCAGATATTTATTTGTTTCTGTTCCTTCTTCTCTCCACCCATTTCCTTCTTTCTCGCTCTCTTCCTTCATTGTGTTTGAGTCTTTCTTTTTCTCTCTTACAATCTCTCTCTCTCTCTCTGTCTCTGTCACTCTCTCTGTGCTTGCGTTCTCTCACTTTCTCCATCTGTTTCTCACATATTCTGCATCTGTAATTCTTTCGTAGTACATTTGCCCCATTATCATATGAAGAAAATCAACATATATTTCGATATATCGCTTTTTCTATTTGTCTGCCTCTCTACTCTCTTATCTTTCAGCCTCGGCATCAGTCTGGCTATCGATTGCTCTCTCTCTCTCTCTCTCTCTCTTGACTTCTTGAGTGAAAAGAAAAGAAAAGAGTCTTTACAACTTAACATTTTGCTCAGACATCTCATTAAGCCAACGGTCATGGGTGTTACACCCTCTAATTGAATCTAACGGAATCTGTTCTTGTTCTTAATCGTTAACTCCATTGTGCTATGCATTAATTTTTTTTTCTCTCTCTCCCCCTCCACACCCCCCCCCCCAAACCCCTTACGGTTGTGGGTTAGAGATTGAGTTTCCGCAATAAACGTTCTAAAGGCCGACTTGGACGTTGTCGATTTCTCTTTTTCTTTTTTTTTTTTTTGCCTCATCTACTGTCCCTAATAGTCTAGTCAAGCAAGGCTATTGACTCTCAATATGTGCCTGTAACATCTTAATTGCCTTTTCTTCATTCCTGAAAGAATGTCCTCTCTGGAGATTTATTGATGAGGTACAAGTTGTGTTTCAATAGGACTCACCAAATTCATGCTTAGGTCGGAACGTACTCAATCCAGATAAGACAAAATCACTGTCACCCACCTCAGATCAGGAAATACAAAAAAAAAAAAAAAACCCAACATAAACAAACAAACAAACAAACAGACAGACAAACAAACAAAAAAATAATAATAAATGATATGTAAACAATGCTGTAGACTGATGAAGAAATAATTAACCTGATGTTAAAGGGAGCTAGATAGAACAGCTAGCAGTCTGTGTTAGTCACTGTTGGAGTGCCTGTTGATCACATAGCCATTCATTATCTTCAAATCTTGTTATGCATATAGTCTGAATCATCACAGACTACCAGAGCCCACCGCTCATAATGTTTCTATTGACAGAAAAATTACCATGGAGCCTAGCAAGACATCACCGGCTAATATCAACGTCTGAGACAATGCATTATCATAGGCTGAGAGAAACACAATTTTATTTATTTGTTGTGGGCTGATTTATTTACTGCAAAAAACGTTACCCAACAGTTCAATGCACAAAGTATTGGAATAGTTTAGTATTGGTACACAAATGTATAATAAAGCAGGTAAAAAAATTAGGAACAAAATAAGTGGTTGATATGATAGAGGGGTACGACTGTTTTTGAGTAAAAAAAAAAAAAAAACCAAAGAAACACACAGTTCACGTAATTGAACTTCATATTATAAAGACTAAAAGAAAGGCTGCAGGCAGGAGGTAGAATCTCAAAGGTTGTTTAAGCAATTTCCTTGCCCTCCATCCCATCTCTCCTCATCAATGATTAAATTGTCCCCAATTTCTGTTCGCGCCAGATCCGATCTTTGAGAACACACTGTGATGTAGGCTACTTGTACAGTTATTTGAGAAACATTTCGTGGAATAATTGACATTGGCCAGCAACAAAGAAAGGAAAGTATTTTTGTTTCACATTGCTCGCACTGGTTGCTTATCTATTAAAAATTGATCATTAGATCTTTAATTAGGTCGAATTCTATCTGACAATAATTTTCTTAATGTGCATGTATCTTTATTTATTTATTTATATATATATATATTTTTTTGTTTAACTTTTTCATTTTATTTTGTATGTTGAAAAGGATAAATGACTTGACAAACAAACTATCAGAGAAAAAGCAGTCTGGTGTGGACAAAGATCATTGATTAAACAGAGTCGTAAAGTGCCAGTCATCATCATCATCATTTTCATTTTATCAGGAATCTGAAAATTTAAGATATGGGCTGCCAACGTCGTAACTAAGTCAGTATGTTGAAACAACAAATAACAACCTGAGAGTCGATTCAAAATTGATTATATCAATTTTTGTTTTTCATCTGGCCACGAAGCAGCAAACCATCATCATCATCATAATCTTTATCACCGTTATGATTATCATCATTATCATTTTAAAAATTCAAGAAGGCTCCTAAGCATCAACTAGAATATAAAAAATTAAAAAAAAAAAAAAGCAAATAACATAAAGAACCTGATATTGATGTAGATACTCTGCCAAATTTTCGAGTCAACTTCTTTCAGGGCAACAAAGTAAACAGTCTAGGGAGAAGTATGCTGATGCACTTTGACAAAATGACTTTTCCACGAAAGCTCTGTTCAGAGAAAATTCAGGTATTTAGGCTTGTGACGTCATTTTAAGACATGGTTAACAAAATGCAGTTTTTTTTTTTTTTTTTGATAATGAAGGATGGAACAGTTTTGAAACCATATCTTTGAATGGTTAGGGAAATAAATAAAATGATGTTATCATCATCATTATCATCATTATCATCATCATTTTATCATAGATAACAAATCATTATCATCATCATCATCATCATCATTTTATAAAATAGAAAAAGACTGTCCAACCGGCAACTAACACAACAATTTAGAAAATTTTTTGAAAAAAGCAAATAACACTTATAAGTAACTTCTAGATGTTGAATCGAAGGTAAGCCAAATTTTCGGACCAACTTGGTCCTTCTTCAGGGCAACATAATAACTCTCTCATTATGAATGAGAATGCGCGCTAAATTGGAGTTTGCTGAATGTGAGGTCACAGGAACTAAAACTTGGAATATGTTGGTATGTAAGAGACGTAGCTGACTTAACTTTTTCACCAAAGCAAAGTGTGCTCATTTTCTATTCTGTTGACACCAGTAGGTTCTTGCATGAAAAATTTGACATTGACTCATTTCACCATTTATAGTGAACAAAAAAATACATGTTTAAAGACTATATCTGTGCTATATTTCCTATATCAGAAGCATGAGCCTCCCTCAGAAGTTTCTGGAGGTGACCAGCACTACAGGAAATAAACCAATTCACAACCACAGCCTGCATTCTCTCACAGTGGATGACAGAGAAGATTCTCATGCCAGGTAGCTCACTGTTTTAAGGTTACAGGAATTATTTCATCCTTAGTGAAAACATATTTATCAGAAGTTGAATGATTAATGAATTGAAATTTACAAAATTTAACAATTTAAAGCTTTTCGAGGTAAAGATTGAAAATTACTTGATATGGTTATGGTTATCCTACCCTTTTCAACTCCCTCTGGGGCTGTTATCTCAGTGATTGATGGAATTTCAAATATATTTCATTTAGAGTTTAGGTAACAAAGATAATTTTCCTTTCCATGTTCTCTTCTCATGGTGTATTATATTATTCAAGAAAAGTGAGCTGTGGGTTTAAAAAAGAAGAAAGATGTATCACTCTACCTGATTTTGTAATTAATGTAATTACTCTGAATTTTTCCCCAGCCGTCACATGGAGGAGGGCAGGAGAAAGACTTATGCTCATGAGCCAGATGACCTTGAGCTGAGAGATGATTTCCGCAAGCCTCGTGATTCTCTTCTATCCATAGCTGCTGAATTCTACACAAGGTGCTTCAGTCGCCTCAAGGAGCTGCGGAAAATTTTGGCAGATCCATCTTTCAGGCCTCCAGAGCTTTTTGACAACAAGGCTCACAATGTAAGAAGTTATCTGATACTTGTTGGTATCCTTCAGTCTATGGTGTTGCACTCAGCAGACTTTTTGCCTCAGGTCTCCCGTCTCTATCTCAATGTCCTCAGCCTACGTGTCAGTGACTCTCTTCACTGGGAAAGGTCTTGTTGCACATAGTTTCTCCACTGAGGCACTTAAAAGCCATGATTTCCTACTGTCTTATACAGAATATAACCATGTTGTGAATGGTCATCTTTTGTCAGTCTTTTATTTTTATCCATAGCTCTTTGTCCCCATTTTATCTTTTCTTTGGAAGTATTGAGAACCATGGCAGTTTTAAGAGAGAAAAATTGCATCAATGGAAAAATGAATATTCAGGCATTCAAAGTAATTTCTTTAGTGATGAAGGGGTTGTAATTATATTTTATTATGACACCATTGTTTGCTGCTCCAGAAATGTCTCCGGAACTATTTATACATAATTTCTTCCTGACTCCCCTCAGCGTTTGGCGGAAGTGGCGCACACTTTGCTGAAACTTGCTCCATATGATCCCCTGACCATGGGCTGTCCAGGGTTGCAAAGGTTGGTTGGCAGTTTGACCACAAATTTATTCTTTATAATTATTCTTTATTAACAAATTTCATCATGAAAATTGTCTTCCTTGGGTGAATGCGTACAAATGTTTGATTCGGCTAATTTCAAACACAGCAAGTCAATCTTTTTTATGAAATCTAGTACATTTTGCTCGTTCTCACTTGTACGTTTATATTTCACGTCTGTATTTGTTTTTGTTTTCAACAGTGGCTTTACACAGTTTCTCGAGGCCAGTTTTTGTTAAAGAAGACAATTATTTTATTGATCTTGTTCAGGTACATGCTGGAGATTCTGCCGAATACAGACTGGTCCCATGAATTGATTCGGCCAGGTTTAAATCTCATCCTTAGAAGACTAGACAGACTTTTCACCAAGATTTCCAAGAAGTCAGCCTTGCGGGTAAGCATGATGTTTGTGACAGAAACCATATTTAAATGTGCAAATGTTTTGGCCTTAAGACATGAGTAGTGGTGTATCCTCTGGGTCATATACAGATTGCCTGTCTCAGAGGTAGGCAATTTGGCGACTGCATTATTTTTGTGCTCCTTGTGAACCAGGGGTGTGCAAACTTTTTGCAAAGATGACCAGCTTTGGTACAGTGAAAATATGCAGGGACCAACCATACAGCCTGACATTCTTTGAATCATTAACATTAAATTCATATGAACTATTTATTGGGAATTTTATTGCAAACGGCATACTTTTCATTTCTTCATAGAGCACAAATAGATGTCTTGCGCCCTGAGCAAATGAGTTGGAAGTCGCTCTTGGCGATCATGAGTTACGGCCATTTTTAACTGTTATCCGACTCGGATTTAAAATTTTCTTGTTCAAATCAGAAAAGGTTGAATTTTCCTTTTGTGGAAAACGAATGAAAAATGTTCGTATTTCAGTTAGAAAAAATTTAAAATGGCCATAACTTGAAATCTCCCCAATCGACTTCAGACTCATTTGCCGTGGGCACGAGACATATCTAAACAAGCTTTTACCAGAATGATTATGTCTTTCATATTTGAAGACTATGTAAAAATGAAGAAAAAGCCTGACTGGAAATAAAAATTTTCTGGAACATTAAAGATAGCTAGAGTTCATTTGAAACATCTTAAAGGCTGCAGACAGGTGGAAATTTGAACATTGGCCATACTTTGCCTCTGGGCCAGACGTTGAATATGCCTACTCTAACTGAACAAATCTTGTAAATCTTCACGGAGATGAAAGTCACAAAGTTGTTGGGCTAGAAAATAGTTTCAAATCATTAGTCAGATGAAATTTATCAGTTGTCAAAGTTTTCGTTTTTATAATTAATAATATCAGTGAAAAGGGAAATCCGAATTCTTCACCTTGTTTAAACAAAAAAACAACCTGTAAACAATTCCTCCTCTGTGTTGAGATATTCATACTTAGAGTTATTTCCTATGAATCCATGATCAATAAAACCCAACTTTCACAGTGAAACCCCTTTTCAGATTTGACTCATTTCAGCAGTTGCATATTTTGTCTTACTTGTGTTATGAGTCAGTCAGCTTCACAACATTTAACACAGACTGCTTTTTTAGCTTATTTAAACAATATTTCTTCTCTCCCCTGAAAAACATAATGAAATAAGATGGGCAATCTGCTAATGACTGTTAATATGCAGAGAATAATGTAAACAAATATTCATTCCTCACACAATGCTTGCAGTGTCCAAGATTTATTCAGTCTGAGTTGATATGAATACAGGAAGGTCAGTATAAGGTATTTAACCATTTCTTATGAATGTAATAATATAACAAGTTTTGTAGAGAGATAGTTCTTTATTATTCTTACGCCCCTCAGCACGAACAGGGTGTAATTTCATTTGTATATTCTTTTACATGTACACAGTCATTCACATTCGATGGCAGTTTTGTCACCTATGCTCTTCACTTTGTTACTCCATTATACATATCTTTATGAGCTTGTTGTCATACCCACTTTTTTTAAAAAATCATTTCAGAGGCAGCTAGATTGGGAAGCAGCAGCAAACATTCTGAAAGGTGAGCAAATTTGCTGGTTTTTTTGTTTTGTTTTTGTGAGAGATATTGTAAAATTAATAAGAAATAATGTTCAACAGAAATAAACTATATAAGGTTTAGAACATAAATGCAATTCTGTACACTGATCTGGAATACACATTTTGATAAAAGAGAAAAAGAGATGAATCACAGTGGGCATGATAATTCTATTTGCATTGTCCATGATGTATGTTGTTATTTTATATTTGCAGTGATATATGAGATTTCTTTTTATTTGTTCATATTATAGGAGTGTATCAGACATTGCGGAAATTCTCCTTTATTGCTCTTCTTCCTCACTTGAAGGTAAGGATAGAGGATTGTTTTATGTGCTACCCATAATAGATTTATT
Organism: Peronia verruculata; assembly: GCA_038406235.1. Taxonomy (NCBI): domain Eukaryota; kingdom Metazoa; phylum Mollusca; class Gastropoda; order Systellommatophora; family Onchidiidae; genus Peronia; species Peronia verruculata. The sequence goes on along the minus strand of JBCAUA010006055.1, from coordinate 6,473 downwards.
CAATTGCATGCACATTCTGCTTTTTTTGTTTTTGTTTGTTTACACTGAGCAACTAAGACAATATTCATAACAAAGAAAACTTATATAGCACTTATTCTCATGCAGTATAGGATGTAAGTGCTTTGCAGTGTATAGTTTGTTTATGCTCTGGAAAAAATAGGAAGTTTAATAATGGAATGTCAGAGATTCTCTGAAAATGTATTTGATTACTATGGTAGCAGAAATTTTTTGTGACTTCTATGTCTAAATCTATCTGAATGACTGTGACAACATTTCCACATGATCTTTGAAGATAGTTATTTTATATTCATCAAAGTCATCTAAGGAACTGAAGACAATAGAATGAAAAGTATTCAACTTCAACTTGTGAGAATTTCAACTCAAAAAGAAGAATTTTTTTTTTCTTTTTTGATATTTGTACGTTTTTGAGTTTAAGTTTTATGATGTATGGATGCTCACCCTTCAACTTTTGAATATTGATCTTTAAGCTTCTTTTTTTTTATTTCGAAGTTTTTGACCTTAGTACAAAATGTGTAAAATATGACTTAGGTGCCTTTGATTCTCAGGGCTTCAGTTTACCTCCCATGTCTCAGGCCTCTGAATATTTATTATGAATGCTGTATTTATCAGCATGTGTAACCATTATTGACATATACCTTGTGTACACAGATGCACTTAGATTTTGATTATTTTGTATTCTTTGTGAAATTATGTGAGAATCTGGCCTGACTATTGACTTGTCTCAATTTTTGTAACCAGACACTGGTCAATATTTTGATCACCATCTTGCTGACCAGTAGTGCTTCCAGCTCCCTGTTGCCTGAGTCACTGACTGTACCCGTGGGCAGTCATCGCAGTGACCCCAGTGCCATGCAGACAGATGCCAGCCCTCTCTTTGTCTCCTCAGTGGTCAAACTGGTGGCCATGCAGATGCAGGCCCTTGGGGTAAGTCCTGATCATTTCATTTGATAGTAAAATCTTTAAATAGAAGGCTGTCAACTGGTAGCTGACTTAACACTCCAAAATTAGCAAACAACCAAATATATGGAATTAATACAATGAAAGTTGGTAAAATAGGTAGAGCAATGAATTTTCCTGCCCATGTAGCTCTTGATCAGGGCCACAAAGAAAAAAAGCATAGCATATCATTATCACTATCATGTAGCATGGTGTGTTCATTCATCTGTCAACAAAATCAGTTTCAGCAATAAGCACTTTTGTTTTATTTTTTTGTGTGTAAAACTCAGTTATGGATTATGAATGATTCTTATGGCTGCATTAGCTCATACTGGCACACTTGTTACAAACTGTGTAACTGAACTACAAGTGTTGAGCACACAGGGTAAAAATGTGTAATGTTTCCTGTACCAAAATGAATTTGAGCTGTTTAGAATGTAGATCTAGTTAAGGAGATCACTCACATTTTTTTCCCACCTTGTTATACCTGCCTTATGATTATGAACCAATTTAAATCCCTGCCTGTTATGGAAATTGTTCACACACTTACGATCTATCTCACTTGCTCAAGAAACGGAGAGTCATGAGGGAAAAAATCAGTTTTTTGCCTTATAAATTATGTATTTCATTTGGGCCAGCTGGCCCAGCTAAACCCTAGAGTCTATTTGCGCCTATTGATGCTCCTCTTTCTCCATGTCCGTGCGTAAGAAAGTTATTTTATCCAGTTAGTTATGTAATGTGTCGGCAGGGGAGGCTACCCCAACCCCTAGACGCTCCCATATGCGAGCCAACACAAAATCGTTTCGCTTTTACTTTGTGATTCAACTTTTTTATTTGCCTATGCTTCCTTATTGCAATACTGGCCTAGATAGACACTCGTTTTTTGTTTTTTTTTTACATGGTGTAAATAAAAAGCTTATGAAATGTATTGCTGTCTTTTCTTTTGTGTAGATTTTCAAAGTTATTTTCAATATTTCATAAGAGATAAATTAGGAATTTGCTTGGATGAGACTTGAGTGAGTGTCTGGTCATTATTCTGAAAGATCTTTTAAAGCCAGAGAAAATTGGATAGTAAAGATCATTAGTAATTAACTTGTGAAATTTTAAATTTGTTCTCTATATCCAGTAAGCTTTGTAATGTTGGAATTTATTCTTTAAAGATAAAAAGCCTTATAATGGTAGAATTTAGTCTTTATATGTGATAAGCTTAGTTTTTTAAAAAAATTTACTCTCTGCCCTTGAAAAGGCGAAAAAATAAGGTCCTAAACTTAAATTGTAACAATTTAGTCTGTATCTGAGAGGCTTATAATTGAAGACTCTTGATTGTGAAAACATGAACAACTTATCCCTCGGTAATACCGTAATGATGTATCATATCTTTACAGGACCAGTACTCCCTAGAACAGATCTGTGGTGGAGTTTCCGCATTCTCTGCCAATGAAAAATCTCTGAATTTGCTCATCAACTTCATTTTGCCACTTTGCATTCGGGTGGGATCCCATTGTAGAGGTGAGAAGTGATAGTTTGTTGAATCTACGTGACTATCCCCAAGCTCTTTAATTCTTTCCTCCTTTTATGCTATACACTCCGTTTCCTCGTTTATTATGTTGCAATGGTCTTGTATTTTTATTTATACTGGTTTTGTTTGTCCAAATTTTAGGTTTCTTTTTCCTCACATTATCCTGGTCTCTCTATATTAAAATTGTATTTGCGTTTATTTATATTGCATATGTTACATGGCAGAGCCAACTGTATGGGACCATTATTGAGTGGAGAGTGGGTAACAAAGCCATAGAATTGTAGATGAACATGGCAGGTGGATTTTGGATGAATAAGATGGATAAGCATATGAATAGAAACTTAATGGAAACTTGAGAAATCTTTTTGTGTATGTAGTATGCAAAGCAGCTGCACAGTGATTATGTTAAGAGATTCTAGCATAGATGTCCAGTTTTATTAAATTAGTTTGTTCAGTATCTCTTTGTCTTGACAGATTTTGATTAATTTGATTTTGACAGATACTCCTCGTATGAGCCATACGGACATAACTTTCGTCCTGACTGTAATTACCAATCTCCTCAATCCGACAACACCATCACCATCCAATCAGAACAGTGTGGGCAAAAGCAACTATTTGTCCATTGGGGAGCATGGAAGGATGGGTAGCATTTCCCATGCAGACAGAGGTGGCAGCAAGTTTTCTTCAGAGCTGCATCATTACACTGCATTAGTGGGTAAGTAGTTCTTAAATGTATCATTGATTCAATCCCAGTAGTATTGTATTGAGGGATTAAGACTGTTTAAAACTATTTAAACAGATTTATGACATTCTTGGTTAGTTGCCATTTGACCATGATCAGACAGTAGTATGGAGTCAATGTTTTGATTCATAGTACATTTGATTTTGCATTCTGTGTAAATTTCCTTCATAAACTGTTAATGTCTACTCAGCATCCTCGTGCTTGCTATCATCTGTGCCTTACTTTTTGCTGTCGGTCATTGGCAAATTATTTTGCACCTGCGTTTTTGTATCCAACTCCCTCATTGTTATTATGTATTTTGACCTAATGCCACTCATTAAGTTCAGAAGTTATTGGAGTCAGTTGACAAGTTTTCTCATACTATTTATTCTGATACAGGATTGGAAATCATGATGGTATGTTTTGATAAACAGCTGGCTTCTCAGTGGCATCAAGTGGCCAAGACCATCATGGCTTTAGCGTCAAAGGGCAAAGGTAAGGATAAAATTTTGACCAACCTATTATTATTGTATTTATGTAGATGTTTAGAAAATGTTATTCAGTAGAAGCACAATAGTTTTACATTTGAAGAATAACAATAATTTCATAAATTACCCATGAAAAAAAACATGTTAATAATTAAAAAACACCATAGATTGCTTGAAATTATGAAACTGGTGATAATTTGATAAAACTGTTGATTTATTTAAGATTACTTGTACATTTTGGCATACTACAGACACAAGTGTGCTGTATATGTAGTGTGAATACAATAGTATTGATTTGGGGCCATTGGTGCATAAGATTTGGTAAAGTGTTAGGGCGTGCCTGATGTAGATTGTGAAATCATTTGAAGTGACATAAAGGAGATGTAATGCATCCTGCATACACTCTCTCTATTTTAAGAAACTCATGTTCCATTCTTGTTCATGATTCAGGCATCATATTTATGCGAACATTAATAGAATTATTCACTTACCAATATGAACAGTTTTCTAAAATAGTTTCTTTGAAATGGGTTTGATTTGTTTTCTTTAGTTGATCTGCCTCTGTGGAAGTTCTTGGACTTTCTTGTGACCCATAGGCCTTCACTGTTCATTCTGCTCCAGACATTCATTCAGTTTCGAGTAAGTGTTTGAATGAATGGAAGTCGGCATAGCTTGTCACCGTTCAACTCTCCTGGAGGTCAGATTTTAAATCAATGCAGAAGAGATGTTTTTGATATAAGTGTGAACATTAGAAATCATATAATTCTGATGTGTGTGGGTTTTTTTTTTCTTTTTTAATTTTATTAATGGAAAAAGTCCCTTTATTTTCTTTATAGAGCATGTATGAAAAATCGATGAGTATTAAATTTATTGGGTTGTTATTTGTTGATTAATGTTCTTACAAGTGATTTGATAAAACTGTGATTTCATTTTGATGTTGGGCTTTGTGTGCTATTGTGACGCTAAGAGAGATGGAAATTTGACTGTCTGCAGTGTTGTCATGTAAATATTATTGAAATGTCTCCACCTCCATAGCAGTTTTTCAAGCCATGAAGCTTAGAGTGTCTTATGTAGAGCCCAGGAAATTTGGTGATCAGCTGTTGTCTCTTCATGGAGGGAATTGGCTAGCCATACTTACTCAAATATAGGAATGTTAACCCTCATGCAATTGAGATTAAGCAGACTCTACAGTATATTCTCTGAAATAATTGGCAATTATTTGACAACAGGGAGTTTTTATTACCTTGTGTTTTAAAACCAGCTTAGGTATTATTAATGCATTATTTTTTATGTTGGAGCCTTATAGAGAATAATAAATTTGGAAGTGTTATGTACATGTACTTTACTAATTCATTTTTACTTGTTATACATTTTTGAAATTATTGGTAAGCCATTTGCCTTGAACTTGTGTCTGTCAACAATTCTAATCATCTTTGCATTTTGGTTACACCACAGATGATGCGGGTGAACTGTGACACAGCCCAAGAATATTACCTTCAGCAAACAATCAAAGACAAACTGCAAGGCTATACCTTCTCGTATCACAAGTCAGCATCGGCCATTCTGGTCAACCTGGCAGTGGAGCTGCGACAGCTCAGGGATGAACTGGCTAACAGTACAGGAGGTTTTTCTTCTTTATTTGTGTTGTGTCCCCTGCTTGCCATCTTTTTCTTTCTCACTGCACTGACTATGTTCATCACTTGTCTTTTTACTCTGCCTAGGGCAAAAATAATATCACGATTGTTTGAGTAGCTATAGATCTATATAGAATTTATGTGGGAAAAAAAAACAACAAACTATCATTTTATTACATAATCAAGATTTACAACTCAGTATCTTTTTGCTCTTACAAATCCTCACTGTTTGCAAAGCATGTTACCCAGAAGTAGTTTTGATTAGTAGGGCTAAAGCAAATCTGGAGATCCAAGTGTGCAAGTGAAACATCCTTGGCATAGGAGGAAGGACATAGGTAATATGAATTTTTCAGCCTTCAGTTCGTTTCTTCTGGCACCCCCCAAAAAAAATCCCATATTTTTTCAGAGACAAAATTGCACGACCAGTAAAATTTCTCACTATTATTTTAGTCCTTTGGAGATGTCCTTATCTGTTATGATGCAGTACAAAGTACACTGCTACAGTTTTCTGATGTATTGCATTGTATTGTATTGTAAGTTATATATAAGCAGGTCATTTGATAGACCATTCAAAAGAATAAATCAAGCTCATTTGAAATTCCCACCTCACTTTCCTGCACATATTTGCACTCACTGCAATCAGGACACTGCAGCCTTGAACCTTAGCCAGTATTAGCACCACCTATGCACTATTTAACATTTGTGAACACTATTTTTAACACTGGTGAACGCCATTATTGGTTAAATGAATCAGCAATACAGAGAGTACCTGTGGCATATCAAGTCCAGTCCTTACTGCTGAAAACAAAGGAGTTCGTTACAAGCCATCACATACTCAGATGCCTGTAGCTTTGATATTGCTAAACACGGCTGTTTCTAGGCGGACAGAAAGTTTCCGACTGGAAGTAATAAAATTTGGTGTTAGGTTTCAGGGTGGCTGCCGAGAGGCGTCACCCATTGTGTCTGAGAATCCACAGGTGAAATAGTTGTCTCCTATCATGATCTGGTCAGCAACTTTTTGACTTTTTCCCCAACTTTGATGTACAAATATGCTGTTATGAAGGGATGAAACACAGTAGTATAGGGTATGCTTAGAAAGGTCAAGAAGAGCTCTATTTAAACGTTTAAGAAGTGTAAACCTGTTTCCACTGGCA
>JBCAUA010006035.1:0-13376 GCA_038406235.1 Peronia verruculata | reverse complement strand
TAAAGCGCTTAGAGCCTGTAATTACGGGGATAAGCGCTATATAAATACTCTCTATTATTATTATTATTATTATTTTTTTATTGTAAGAATAGAGAGCATTTATATAACGCTTATCCCCCTACGGTACAGACTAAGCGCTTTGCAATATATTATAGTAATTAAACAATACCAAACGAAACAAATAAAGAAAGTTGACTGGAAAGGAAAACAAAAACCAATAGGGGATTAGCCGAGTATTTTAATACAAGTCTGTATCAATGGTATCATACAAAAGTTTATCACATAGGTAGAATAAAAACGCTTAATGTCATTATCACTATCATCATGTCATCATTTTATAAAAATGTTTTAAACTATAAGACGACTGATTAAATACACAAAAAAAAAGGGGGGGGGGGAGAGGGAGCAAACAACATTATGAAGAACTTGATATTTGATATATGTATAGCAGAAATGGAAGAAGTTGATATCATAAGCCAAATTTTTTAGCCCTGTTGGCTCTTCCTCAAAGAGTTTAACTTAATATACTGTTGGTATTGGAGTGCGGACTTATAACGTCGCCTTAAAAAAGCGTGCCAACACTGGACTCACCTAGAGGCGTTGCTATTTCGCTGTGCTTGGCGTCCTTTACCACGCACGGACTTAGTCACTATTCAAATCCAGGAAATCTTTTCTTGTAAACAAACTGATTCTTTATTTATTTATTTATTTATTTATTTATTATTATTATTATTATTATTTAAATCGAGAGCTACAGCAAGGACAGAATACAACAGACATACGATTTTGAGATAATGACAGTGTGAATTTCGTTCATGAACACATGGTAACATAATGCAAAGGCGTTAACTCGATGTCTTGCCTCTGCTAGCATGGGTCCCCACTCGGCATGCGTGACGTCACGTGTCCTCACTCCAGTATAATAGTTTTGGCTCCTTGCCCTCACTCAGGCAATGACGGAAACATATAAAATGCAATAGAGTGTTGTTGTATTGGAAGAAAATGTTAATTAAATGAGTTGCTAGTTGTAGAAGAGGGTTTTCATTTTTTGTTTATGTAAATAAAATAGTACATTTTACAGCAATTAAAATTTTACATCTTCTGATTTACAACGTTAAATAATTTTTATTTTTTTTTTTTTATGTTGACGGTCTTTTTCATTCGTTTTGGTGTGTAGAGCTTTTTAATATTTTTGTCTCTAAGAAAAGTAAGAGTGACATCACTGAACATTTCGCTGTCTTATACTTTGGAACCAAATTGTACTCTCCTTTTGATTACGAGATAAAGCCAAAACCATCAGATCTAATTCTAATATCAAAGAGTGGCTTACAGGAATATCCTAAATATATGATCGTCGTATCGTCAGCATTCTCATTAGTGTTATTTACAAACAGACAAGAGAGACACTCAAATGATATAGACTCATTATATACAACAAGGCCGGCAATAACAATTGAACACATAATTACATAAATATTTTCAAAATTATCATTTAGATCTATCTTTCCACAGTCAGACCCTTTTTCTATCTCCAATGTTGCAAAAAGTCAACAAAATGTTCAGGGGCATTAATTGAGGCTGCCTACACAACTTCATTTTAAACCGTATGCAAACTCATCCTCAGGAAGATAGGTCTAGGTAGGAGGAGTAACGATGAGAACAGAAATCAGAAGATTAACAAAGATCTAAAAGGCCTTTAGCCATCATATCATTGGTATGAAAAGGAGGATGGTTTAAAAGATACAGCATAGTCCACTTAAAGTAAATTCTTGCTTGAATTCAACCCTTCATGGCATTTCTTAATTTTTTTATTAAATGTCAACTTTGTTTGAAGTCAACATTTTTCGGTTGGAGTGTTGACTTTAACCAGATTGACTGTAATTGAATTCACACAGCCTATCGTAGTAATCAATCACTCTAATGTTTTCAACTACCGTATTTAAGTTTATATCTAAAGTCAACAAACCGCCTCGCTAACATTTGTAAAGAGCTTTTTCTAAGAGATCGTATGTAAAACTCATTATATAAATAATTACAATTATAAAAGACCTTTATACAAACGTGGAGAGTCACTTTTATACAGAGGCCTATAGGGCATTCTGAAGGCTTAAGTAGAGGAGCTCTGGCGGCACTACAAATATGGTAAGTTCTGCATCACAAATGAACGTATGCATACATGTACATGTATTTCATTCACACAAGTTACTGACACGCCTATCACAAATTAAATCATTCACCCAATATTTACAGAGGATATGCCACACTACATGATAATAATTGTATACCTTTTCATGAATAGATGTATTCAGTTACAGGGCGTTGGTCCTGACTGAAGTTTTCAGGAGTAAAAATGTTTTAAATAATAGAAGAAAAAAAAAAACCGGAAAAAGAGAAAGATGGATTTAGCTCCGACTGAGGTATGGACTGTGAAAAAAAGAAAAAGAAGAAGAAGAAGAAGAGAAAAAAAAAAGTGATGTTATGTTTCAAGTGAAGTATAGGATGGCTGAGTGACCACCGAGCTAGCTTGAAACATCGGTATCTAGATAGGATGGGCCAAAAGTAGAATGACAGTTGTTTAATTACTTGTGTCCTGCTTTAGGTCAAAATTAGCCATGCCGTGCTTCTAAACGACTTTGTGAATGTTTACAAGGTACAACTTTAGAAAAGGTAAAATGTTAAATAACAATACATGTAATAATAGTAATCATATTGAAATTTTTAAAAAATCACCATTTCTTAATTAAGAAAATATGGTGATTTTTTAAAAATTATTTTTTTAGTTTTTGCATAGGACATGGCATATAGGGCTTTAAAAAATATAAAGTCCTTACTTACAAAGTGTATGCCTAGTTTTGGCGTACACTGTATAATTACGATGTTATTATTTCCACAGCTCTTTGCAAAGGGCAATGATTCGAAATAATACTTTCATTTCTTAGTTCAAAGCCTGACAAGTACAAGCTTTGTCTGTCACAAATACAGAATCCGAGTCTCATCATCATTTTGACAGCTACCGAGTCAGTGAATCCATCGATATAGATATAAAACATTCCAGTATTCATTTTCTAGGCACATGACTAACAAGACAAGCATTGTCCAGAAGGAAAAAATTATACATGACCAAAAAAAAAAAAAAGTTAAAAAAAAAAAGGGGGGAGGGGTCATGGTGAAAAACAAAAACAAAAACAAAACAAAAACAAAAACAAAAAATTCAAAGAAACAAAACAAAATTTCATTTCTTGGTGAATTTTCCACACTTTTCTGTTGAGCATATCGTAAATAAAGGGGACAGGAAAAAAAAAAAAGGAATTAAACAAAAAAAAAATGAAATATATATAATATTACATTACATGTATATTAAATAACGGGAAGAAATTTGGCTGAGTGACAACGCAGCTTATTTAAAAAAAAGGGGGGGGGGGTGTACATATGGTATGACGTCAGTGAATTTGTCATGCCGTCTATCACTGTCTTTTCCTCCCCTTTAGTCCCACCCCTTCTTGTTTCATCTTTCATGTCCCCTTCCAGAAATATTGAAGTCTCTGAGACATTGCACTGTAAGTCCTCGGCTTCAAGGTCTACTATCAAGTACGTATCTGCCACCACAGCCCTGTATAGACCTGGTCCAGGAAGCCGTGAGTGTTGCCATGGGAACAACCAGCCCTGGCGTGCCAGTCACAGATGCGCAGTTTGGGGTTAAAGTGCAGGTCTTGCCTGGGGCACTGCATGACGTAGGGGTTTCCCCACACGCACGAGACATACAGCGTGCACTCGCCCGGATGGGGGTGCAGTCCTGTTTGGTATAATCCGCACGTGAATTCTGATTAAAAAAAAACATTTAAAAAATAGCAATAATAATTATAATATAAAATACATTGAATAGAAACATGGACAGATGACAGAAGGCCACAGGAGATAGACTGATATGCAGACAGACATATACAAAGACAAACAGACTCTGACACTCCAACAAAAGGGGAAGTAGGTAAACAGGTAGAAATATAGGTGGGCAACTAGATAGGTATGTACGTAGGTAGATAATTAGATGGGAAGGTAGGCAGGTAGATGGGTAGGTAAATTGATACATAGGTAGGTTGGTCGGTATGTAGGTAGGTAGATAGGTAGATAGATGGATAGCTGGGAAGAGAGATGAGTAGGTAGGTATGTAGGTAGGTAGGTAAACAGGCAGATGGGTTGGTAGATAAATAGTAGGTGGATTGGTAGGTAGGTAGACAGGCAGATGGGTTGGTAGGTAAATAGGTAGGTGGATCGGTAGGTAGGTAAACAGGCAGATGGGTTAGTAGGTAAATAGGTAGGTGGGTCGGTAGGTAAGAGGGTAGGGAGATGTGTAAGGTGGTAGATAAGACGTGTAGATAGGTGGGCAGATGTGAAGGTAGGTAGATTGGCAGATCGGTGGAGAGAGAATCAGTGTCCTGTCCATCACAGATTGCTTACCACATCTGTCACCGAATGATTGGCGGCACCTGCACAGGGGTTGGTTGTTTGGGCCGACGTAGCATACGCCACGCCCAGAGCAGTAGTGAGGCGGGCAAACACCACTCGCACCCACCCATTGCTGACAGTTATGTCCCGCCCATCCAGGCAGGCATTGGCAGGCAAAAGTACGGGGCGTGGGCTCACTGCAGAGTTACAAACATATAAGCAAATGACAGGGTAAAGAGACTAGATGATTCTGCAATTGGGAATTGGCATAAGTTCATTGCCCAGCACTTTGCTGAACAAGGAAGACATCAGAAACTGATCATCATCGTTTCTCGTTTAACTGGAACGCCTTAAATAGGCCACAAAGACAGCCAGTCACTTACTTAGTTCTAATTTATTTATAGAAAGAAAAGAAATAGGGACCCATTGTCGTCCATATGATTATCATCGTGTTATTTTGTATTTCTGCTTGTGTGTGTGTGTGTGTGTGTGTATGTGTGTGTGTGTCTGTGTGTGTGTGTCTGTGTGTGTGTCTTTAGATTTCTTACTTATTTTATCATTCATTTCATTTTACTTGATTTTATTTTTTGGGAGCGCTTACATTTAATTATATGGATGTTTGAAAATTATGCAAAGCCCCACTAATTTGCTACACATTTATATACCGGTAACGTAATTTTAATATCATACTTACATGCAGGTTCCCATATTTCGGCAAGGGGCAGACAAGCATGTTCCTACTGATTTTAATTCACATTTGTCTCCCGTGAATGGCGAAGTGCACCTGAAAATGTCAGCATGAGGAGAGAAATAATCTATGATTTTTACAAAAATAACGATAATTTAAAAAATATAATATATACAAAATAATAATAATAATAAAATAAAAAAATATGCATATTACTGCAGTTTGTCAAGGTTACCATTCTCTTTTGTCCCTTTCTTCATCTCACGGTAAACTCTGCTCCGCTTCAAAGATATACTTTATAGTGATTGACCTCCCCGGTATTCAAAATACTGTTATATCGTCTGACGTCATTGACTGCCTTTCTTTGTACTAAACAACCCTCAGATTCAATAAAGAGTTAAAACAGAGAGAGAACAAAAGTAAAAGACGGGGTCGACGTGGTTTCAACCATTCGGACTCAAGGTGAACAGAAATTAAGAATGACTTTTTATTTTTGCTTTCCTTTGTTAGCGCATTAATCATCCAGTTGGGAGACTAACACCACATTATTGAAGCTCTGAAATCGACTTTTATATTTATTGCAATGAAAAAAATGAATGAAACCGTCTTTTTTTTTCTGATTTTTAATTTTAATATTATAAGCGAATTCGTAAAGGGGGGGGGGGGTGTTTTTGTTTGTTTGTTTTTTTGTTGTTGTTGTTGTTGTTTTTTGTTTTGTTTTGACGCAGTCTGAGGTCAAAAGTCCTCTCCCGTTAGCCGAAACACACACACACACACAAACACACACACACACACACAAAATTATTGAAGATGGAGGGGAGGGGGGGAAAAAAGAAGACGAATTCGGGATATAAATAGACCTAAACAGTAGCCTGCAGGCAGATTATTATGCAGAGGTACATGAACTATATCATACCGTCACACACATTCTGCATAGCTTAAACCACCGACTTGTCAAATAATTATTCAGCTTTGATGTGCGCATGCGAGATAGAAATATAAATCTGAATGAAAACAGAGAGGATAATCATGAACAAAACAGGATTTCCGTAACAGAGAAATACATGTACTTACTTGCAGACATATCCTTTCGATCCGCTATCTACGGAACACCGCCCACTGTTAGCGCAAGGATTGGGCGTGCATGGATCCTCTGGCCGTATCTGACATCGCAAGCCGCCGTAGCCAATTGGACACAAGCACTCGAAAGGAGGTGTGGCAGAGGGGCGGGGCACACATGTGCCGCCATTGGTACAGACCGTGTAGGTGGAACAAGCGTTGAGGGCTTGCTGACATTTAGTGCCCGTGAATCCCAGTAGACATACGCAAGCCGGCTGGCCTGTGAGAGATTTCCAGCATAATAGATAGCCTACAGTTCATTCTTTGTTTCTTGCAACTGTTTATAGCGATAGCGCGATTGTTATTTTGAGGGCCCATTTTGAACTTGTTATATTTGTTGCACGATAATAGTGATGATGATGATGAGGTGGTGGTGACAATTTGTCTTTTTATTATAATTATTGTTATTATTATTATTTAATTTATTATTTATTATTTTTATAATGTAGCTAATTCTATCATGTGGTTGAACGAGTCCAAAATTTTGACATATCAAATTGAATTCAGATGCTGTTGGTATCTTCTTTCGAATGTGTTTGTTTCGTTTGTGATACATTTAACACAATGATGCCTGGCTACGCTTCCAGTAATACTAATAGTTTTTTCTTATTGTTTTCTTTCAGCTAAAGGAGTAAAAGTTAAAACAAATATCGGGCATATAGATCTTATTTTAGATTTCCCACTTACAACATTTCTCTTCTTCGAACTTGTACACCTCTCGTGAATAATCCTCTGTCCTTACCTCATACACACACATATGACATAAACCGACCCACTTTCATTCACATACAGTCATATCTACACACACACAATATACACAAAAACATCCACGTGTATTCTTCCCCGCTTGTACTCTCTTTTTCTCCATTTATCCTTGTTACTGGGTATTGTCTTGTCACTTTGTATTTTATTTGCTCGGTCTCTTTCACATTTTCTATCTTCACCTCTCTTTTATCCAATTATCTGTAACTCTCTCTATGCTTCCGTCTCTCCCTCTCTCTCTCTCTCTTTCTCTCTATCTCTCTTTCTCTCTCACCCACTATAATCCCCATAACTCTCTATATCACATCCTCTCTCTCTTTCTCGCTTTCTTTCACGTTAATTCAATCTTTGTAACCTTCTATGTTATACCCTCCTCTCCCCCCTTCCCTCTCTCTCTCTCTCTCTCTCTCTCTCAATCGTTGTATGTCCTTCTCTCGCGTTGACACATACATACAATATACAAATACATACAAGTAAGTGAAAGTATATCAGCCTGATTATGATCACAGCACTCACCTCTGTCCATAATACATGTACCACCATTCATGCAAAAATTACTGGAGCACATGGGACGAGATGGCGTAAGTGTCGGCCTAATGGAGGTAACGTACTGACACCGATCTCCTGTCCACCCCTCCTTGCAGTGGCACGCGGCTCCGCCTCTACCGTTCTCCTTACAACGCCCGCCATTGCTGCACGTCAGACGGTCACAAGGGGACGGTGACGTCATTAGGTGCTCACAACGCATGCCCGTGAACCCTGGCCTGCAGGCACAAGATGGCGTAGACCGACTTCCGTCTCGGCGAATGGAGCCGGGTAGACAGACGCCTCCATTGAGACAGGAGACTAAATCACAGGACAAGAGCGTCTCACAAAATGGGCCTGTTTTAGGATGACACACATGCAGCTTTTATTGAAAGAATTTGAATTGTTGAGGATTGTTTTGTTGAAGTTGTGATGGTAGACGTGGTTCTTGTTGGTGAAATGAATAAGATAATAATAATCCTCCAATATTTCTTTTGTTTTCCTTTTTTTTTTTTCTTCTTTGCTTTTCTTTACTGTTCTTCATCTCCTTACTTCTCTCTGTCTTTCTATCTCAATGGCGTGAGAATGAAGTAGATTTTATCTTTTGTGCTACACATAATAATATGATTTAGCAAAGGGTGACTTATTTTGTATTCAGTCTGACGCATGCACTAGCCATTTATTGTGTCTATTCACAGTTTATCGTAGAAAAAAAGTATTTCCAAAATATACACCATACAAGCCCTGACTAAATAATGCTAGCGAATGTCTCTTATCTTAAAAAAAAAAAAAAAATGTCATTAGCACGATATATAAATATTGCTTGTGACATTTTGGTCAATGAATTTTGACTAAAGACAAATGATAAAAGATAAATTGTCTCACTTTTTAAACCTTCACGTATTAGTACTACCATCGAGGCTATCTACCCAAACCTGCACACATTTATTCATTTGGTATAAAATGAGATAAGCTGAATTGCATTTGCCTTTAACTGAAAACTCCTTCCTTATTTGAAAGACATTGCATTTTATACTGCACATTGACACAAATATAGACTGAAGTGTCACCAGTGGAACTTGAATGATAAACATTCCACATTCAAAATTTTCAACATATATTATATGTGTGGCTGTACATTACAATGCGTACATGGTACTGTACCCACACTTATTGCCTTTTGAAACATGTTTGGCAAAGACAAGACATTTACCCATATATCTTGTCGTACACAAGCAGTGCCTCTTTCCTTGTTGGTCTCTATGACAAACTCCATTGTTCAGGCAGGGGACGGTCCCACAATCCAGGACAGTCTCGCAGAAGGGACCGGTGAACCCTCGAGGGCAGGAGCAGACACGCTTAGGATGTGTCGGGTCACTCGGTAGTAAAGCTCTGGACGGACGCGTCTCTTGCCACTTGACACACTCCCCGTGGTTCAGACACGGGCGAGTCGCACCACACGAGTCTTGCTTCTCGCAGCGAGGGCCGTTGAACCCGACTGGACATCGGCAAGTCACTGTGATATGTGTCCCGATATTTTCTCGCACACAGGTCCCGTTGTTGTAACATGGTTTGATGAAACAGTTGTCCAGAAGGTCACAGTTTCTTCCAGTGAATCCGGGCGTACAGGCACATGTGTAACTCATCGATGGTGATGTTGATGTTGATGATGAGGATCCCTGTGAAGATATCGGCACACAGCGGCCGTTATTAAGACAGGGATTAGGAGAGCATGGTTCATGCCGGCTGCAATCAGGGGCGGATCTGCCATCAGGACAGAGACAGGTAAAAGTGTTCAAGCCTGGGATTGGCACGCATGTACCTCCCTTAGCACATGCCCTTGGATTTGCATGGCAAGGATCCAGTACATCACAATTGGCGCCCAAATAACCAGAGAAACAGGAACAGATGTAGTTCTTTCCTTCTGGGCTACAGGCTTTTCCATTGGGACAGGACTGGCAAACACCACTGGAACCACACGGGTTAAAATGCAAAGTTCCCCAAAGACAAGGGTTTCGTACTTGGCACCGATCGCCTAAGAACTCTCGTGGGCAAACACAGACGGTGGCGTTGGAGGAAGCATAACAAGATCCTCCGTTGAGGCACTGGCGAGGGTTGCATGTGTTTGTCAGTCGAGTTCCACATCTATCTCCGGTGAAATCAACAGGGCAGAGACAATGGAAGGTGTTGCCTGATGGAATACAAGATCCAGAGTTGAGACAAGGGTTGCTATCACAAGGCCCTGCTGAAAGACGCTTCTCGCAAAAATGTCCGCTCCAACCAGAGGGGCAAACACATACGTAGGAAAACGGAGATTCGTAACAAGATCCGCCATTTTGACAAGGATTGGAAGAGCAAGGGGTCAGATTCTGACAGTCATTTCCGGAAAAACCAGGTAGACATTTGCAGAAATATTCGGGGCCATCCGGGAAACATCTGCCGCCATTAACACAAGGGCGTCTGCTACAGGCAATGTGCAAATCACAGTTCCTTCCCCTGAACCCGTTTGGGCATGAGCAAGAATAAGTGACGTTCTTATCACTTCCGGTTACCTGGCACGTACCGCCGTTGTCACATGGAGTCGCAGTGCATGGGTTGGTATATTCACATCGCTGCCCAAAATAACCGCTGGCACACGCGCATTGGTACTCATCGTTTTCAGCTTTGCACGTTCCAGCATGCAAGCAAGGATTAGGGAAACACGGGTTTTCAAATTGGCAAACATCTCCCGTGTAGCTGAGATGGCACTCGCATGAAAACGAGGCGTTATTCCCTAGACTTATACAATGCCCACGCCTTTGGCAAGGGGACGAAGCACATGGATCTAGAGACTCGCAAAATCTGCCTGTATAGGGACTCACACATTTGCAAAGGAAATCCCCTCTAAGATCATGAAAACATCGGCCTCCATTCTGACAAGGATTGGGGTCACACGAGATCACAAGTTCACAGTTTCTGCCCGTGGAACCAGGAGGGCAGTCGCACTCGTATGAGTAAGCACCTGTCGTCCGACAAATTCCGCCATTACACATGTCCGGCCGACACACAGGACGCTCGCATCGGTTGCCAAGGTAACCTTTGGGGCAGACACAGCGAAATCCGTCAGATGGGCGGGCCTGCTGACACAGGCCATTGTTAACACAGCCGTACGCTCTGCAGTCGGCAAGATCTGGTGATACAGACAGAAGACACTGTTACATAAACGTTCCTTCTTTTCTCTTTCTTTTTCTTCATTACCATCACCATGATTATCATTTCAGGATCTTCACTATCATCATTGTCATTATCATTCTCTTTGTCCTCTTTTGTTTCTTCCATTTGTCTTCTTTCTTTTTACACCTTTATTCTGTTCCTTAGCTTTTTACTTTTGTTACTTGTTCTCTTCTCTTCTCTCTCTCTCTCTCTCTCTCTCTCTTAATCTTCACCCACACCTCCTTTCTTTTCTTATTCTATAACCATAACAAGAGAGCAACTATCTCTGACATGAGTGACAAAGTCAAATAAATTCTAAGAGTTGAGATCAAGTGAATGAACCAGTGAATCTAGTCGGTCAGTATGTGAGCCATGAGTCAATCAGTGTCTCTGGGACTAATAGATGAGTTAACTGATCGAGTGAATAAGTGAGTCCTGGAGTAAGTGAGTCAGTCAGCATCTCTCGTATGTCACAAATAAGCTAGTCCTTTATCGGTGGGTGAGTCGTGGGATATGCTATCAGCCAGCGTCTCTATGATAGAAATAATGAATCATGATTAAGTTAATGGGTGAAAGCGAGTCATTTAATCATCGTCTTCGTAAAGAGTAGCCAGGAACTCTCTGACGTAATGACTGAACCAACACTGGAGTCCGGGAGTGAGTCAGTCACCGTCTTTGGGACAGAAAGAATAAGTCAGTGATTTGAGCTTGAGTCAATGGGTGAGTCCAGGAGTCAGTCAGTATCTCTTTGACAATATTAAAATTGAATAAGTCGGTAAGTCACGAGTAGTCCCTGGATTACCGCGTTCACACAGGCGTCCAGTCCTATCCACAGGGCACAGACAAGAGAAGCCGTCCACTAGATCCACACAGGTCGAGCCGGCAGCACAAGGATGTGAGCCGCAGGAGTCCACAGCTGGAAAAGAGCATCGATCACGAATATATAAGCTTCATATTTCATTCAAATAGAGTTCCATCTTTATTAGTGTGATCGCTAGTTCTTGCACAATACGTTGAAAAGTCTCCCGGAGTATCTGGATCTTATTCAGACTGAACGACAAAAAGAGACTAAATTTGATCATCTCATGATACAGCTGAGGATGAGCTGAGGGCTACAATTTAATGATCAAAGGCAACAACAAAGAGCAAATCAGATCAACACAATTAAATTGCACTTTACCTGCAGTGTAGCAAAAATTGTCATGGGCCATATACATCAAGCATCGGTAAATTCAACAAAAAGTCAGTACACGAGCAGGAAAGGACAGCCAATGTACGTACTGGTCATATGACACCAATGTAAAAACATGGACCATTATTCTAACACGGACTTTGAACGAAATTGAAGTTGTATGGACGAAGACATGTTTCTGTAAAAATATAACTTATTGCTTCTGAATGCTGATACTGCAATAATTGGTTTTGCTTTCAGTTTAAATTTAAAGGATCATATTGCAAATTTTCTCAAAACGAAGGTCGTTGCATATGAGGTAATTAGATTGCCAAGGATCGACTTGTGACACAGAAATAACCAGAACTAATCCCGTGACAGAAAAAAGTGGTCATAAACACTATACTAATCGATCTGTAATTATTATCTTTTGTTTAATGTGATGTATGGCCTTTTAACCCTATGAAAGCTCGGACTAATAAGGCTTTAAATGCCTGCCCAGGTTCGGTGATTTTTTGTTTTGTCTGTTTATTTTTGTTTTTGTTTCTTTGTTTTACAAATTTTTAATTTGGAAATTTTTGTTCAGGCAGCGGTGCCTCCGCCTACTCTTCATCCGATTTTGAAGCTAAAGTATACAAAAAAAAAGTTAAAAAAAAAAAAGTTCTAATTGCCTAATCTTTCCCACTCCCCAACAAAATTCGAATTTCGAGCGTGTGACGTAAGTTTTTCGCCGAGAAGCAGACGCCTAATTCTGGGACAGCGCTCTCTCCCCTCCCCTCGATCTCTATTAGCTCCTCAGCGTCCTCAGCTCTTCGTGCCCCAAAACCGTTTTAAATAATGAAGACGTAATGAGGCCAAAGATCGCACCCCGCTCCCCACAATGTCCTAGCTGTCAGAGGTATACCTTAATTCGTTTTAGAATTACTATGCTGTTTGTGTTTGTAGCCAGAAGAAAGTTCTAGCTACGAACTTGAGTGCCAACGTTATGTTCTCGCTTTGATGGTTATGGGTAATCAAACTGTTCGCCCGTCTGCTTAACGAGTAATGTCGTAGTTCTCTCTATGCTTTACTAAGATTTACCTGTTGTTTGATCGTTTTCCATTTTCAGCTGTGATTTATAGCTGTACTATTCCAACCAAGCCTTGTTTAACTGACATAGCCAGAAACTAATGAATATAGAGAATTTCTTGGCACCGATAAAGAACAGGAAATTATGGTCCACTATGGACGTTTCGCCATACTATGAAGACGTCAGAGGTACTTAATCTGTCGGCTCAAGTGCCTTTGGGATATGTAATGAAAGTGTAATAACTTTCGAACATATTATAAGCAATAACGTTTCTGTAGACAAGAGGAAAAGGAAATGAATGTTGTTGTTGTTGTTGTTGTTATGGTTGTCGTTGTCGTCGTCGTCGTTGTTGTTGTTGTTGTTGTTGTTGTTGTTGTTGTTGTTGTTGTTGTTGTTGTTGTTGTTGT
>JBCAUA010006034.1:0-27736 GCA_038406235.1 Peronia verruculata | reverse complement strand
TAAAACATCAGGAACATGTGGAGAAAGCGGCAGCCTCCTCAACTTTTATCTCATAGACACTTGCTCATAGGTAATTCGGGAGTTGTTTCCCTTGTGAACCAAAAAAAAAAAAAACTGGAAGACGAACTCTCATAAATCGAACCCATGAGGATGGTCCCGCCAAATTCGATTTAAGCGGACTCGACTGTATATCTCCCGCACAAAAATGTTTTATAGGGCTTTATTGCATCAACCCCAGATAGATTACATAGTTAGGAGTATAACCTTTTCCTTTTCTTCTTTGATGTCTTGTTTTGTTTTGTTTCTGTTAGGTATATTTGATAAATATAATGTAGTAAGTAAATGTCACATAATCAACATCTATATTGTTGATAATTTACCCAAAGTACTTTGAGATGATATCCAATTATGTATAATGATGCTTGTTGATTGTTTGTTCTTTCTTTTCTTCTCTTTAGAGTACTGATGATCGATGGCATCCACAGATAGCATAAGCTACTTTGTTTTGAAGTGTTATCATTTGGATGGTTTATCAAAATGTATCAGATCAGGGAAATGGGCATGTCGGGATCATGTCAGTCCTCCTCATCCCCGCGATCTTCTTGGTGATGCTCACAGGGAAGGACGGGTTATTTTGATATTTAGTGTAAACAACCAGCGTGGATGGCATGGATTCTGTGAAAGTCTTCTCACACCTGAGAACCTTGTTTCATGGAAGAAGCAGAGTCAGGACTATTGTGAGAATACATTACAGACCACTGGGAATTCTGCAGAAAACTGTGGCAAACCTGAAGAAAATGACAAATGTGGAGAGTGTGTGCATGAAAAGAATTGTGACAACGGCAGTGTGGATTCATCCGTAGAAGCATCAGCCTCATGGTATTATTTCCCCTTGAAATGGATCAAACACTTTCAGATTTTTAACAAACAAATGTGCTTAGGTTTTGAGAAAACCCAGCATCTTTCTCTTCCGGATGGTTGTCCACTGAATAAAGCACGTAATTGGCAAAAGTTGACTGCAGAAGTTGGCAAAGAACTTTGTACTTTAATAGAACAATACCATCAAGAACTGACATTGCAAAAGCAAAGGAAAGAGGAAGAAAAATTAGCACTCCGAGAAGAATCGTACTTTAAGGAACATGAAAGTGCGGTGATGTCAGAAGCAGACACGGGATGGGCAGCAGTTTCAGCCAAAGTCGAAAAAGAGCTGGGAAAAGTTCATCTTATCTGTCCCTTCGGCAGCCAAAGGTTTGTAATCTATATGAGCAATGATTTGCTTTTCTGTGTATGCACTATGGCAGGCTTACCCCTTTCTATCTGTCCCTATTTCCTCTTAGGATTATTAGTTGTTACTAAAATAAGAAAATGAATCAAAATTTGCTCTTTGATTGGATTGGATTGTAGAGCAGGTTTGTGTGATAAGCTCATGTTGTACCATTTATGTTTCTTGAAATACTGTTTTAAAACTGGTAATAGGAACAACATGACAAAATATGCCCAAACTGCAGCCTCTCACGCAGGTTTTAAAACCATATCAATAACCCAAGTGGAGGTTTCTTTTGTCTTCTTGCCTTCTTTTTTTCTATCTGCACTAAACCGTGAGGCATTATAAAATACTGACAACTTGTCCTGTATAAGATATCATTTTCCCTCTACAATGTTTTCCACTGATATGACTATCTGCATATTGTGTGTGAGCTGACAGTCTTTTAGAGTACAATAGTTTCACTGTTGACTGAAATAGTACTTATCTCTATATAATATGCAAAGTGTTTGCTGAAGGAGACGAAAACTTAAAAATTCATCATTATCGGGATACATCCAATGTTTGTTATAGATTGATCTCTCTAACTTTATATTTTACTGGTCACATAGTGTACAGTCATGTTGCCTTTTCTTCTCTCTGACCACAGGTACAATTGTTGTCTTCCAAGCAGTGACAGTGACATTTTCATTGTTTATCAGGCAAGCACAGTTCAAATGCTGGGTCTGGATCCTCCAAAAATGACGTTGAAAGTAAGAGATTACCGTGTGATTTATAAATTTGTTGCGTGTTAGAGCTAATCATGAGCATTGCGGAAATTCATTTCTGCCATCAGCAGTACACTTATCAACCTGGGGAGATTTTCTTAAGTCTGGCTTGCTTTAATGTTGTGAATGATATTTATGTCAGATGTGAGGTGAATGTATCTAATATAATCTATATATTGTATCTGATTACTGAGTGTGAATGTTTCTTTTGAAGACAAATAAAGTTTATTTTGTCTAATGTTATCTTGATTGCAAATATGAAATAGATGAGTGCTCAGCATCTGAAGTTAGACTTCAGTTTGTTTTCTGATTTATAATGATCCATTAACATGGAGAAAGATTTGTTGTTTGTCTTCTTTGAGAATAAACGCATTTGCAATATATACATGGTGTCAAAAAGTCTGGAATGAAATATGTGCACAAATTTTCCTTGTTTTTTTTTTTTTTCAAAAGATAATTTACACTTTGACTTATTTTTGTTGTGTTAGTGAGAATTTAAAATTCTCCTCCTGAGTTTTTTTCCTTTTTGTTTTGATTTGTTTAAATCATTATTTGTCATAACTGGCTTTGTCTGAGAGAACGCTACTTTTCTTGCACTCTTGGATATGTGGGTAGTTTAAGCATCAGTATTTAGATACCAATTTTTACTACAACATGAGACTAGTTGTCATTTCGTTTGGTCAGAACAGTGACAAAGAACTGGTTGATTACACAGTGCTGGAGCTGCAGCGCTACTGTGAGCTGCTGGTGGCTGGAGACCCTAAATGTATCGAGACCTTGTTTCTCATAGACACCAGTGCTGTGTTCAGTGCCTCACCAGAGTGGAGACAATTGTGTGCTTTAAGAGAAGGCTTGCTGACAAGGTAAGGACTGCCTACCTTTTGATATCATGTTAAAAGTCCATGTGGATGATATTGCCCAGTTGCCGAGAGACAAAAAGGCAGAGTGAAAGATTATGCAATCTATCTGACTACAGGCCGTCTTTACTACTACGATTAATTAATGTGGATTTTAGACAGAGACCTCTGCACAAGTAAAGGTTTGTAAAAGTAAAGAGTTTGTGTGCTTTTATTTCTGTATCTCTGGCTACCAAATTCGTCTGTCATATCCTCTATGGCACAGGCTATAAACTACAGACATGCACTGATGTGATCTTGACACAGTTTTACCATTTCAGTCCAGTTTTTATTTTTTCACTCCTTTATATATCATTGTTAAACATCATTTCCAGGAGATCTATGAGATGCCTCTTCTCCTCTTTTCCATCCTCGGAATTATCTGTTTACGAGAAGAAGATTGCTTTAAATCTGAATTTCTCGTTATTTTTGCCCCAGTTCCTGTTACAATAAATACATGAAAGAGGCTCAGGGTACGACAGGACTGAAACAACTGCAGAAATGGAGGATGAATAACCCAGGAACAGAGGAGATGACTACAAGACTCAACAAACTGGGCTATATTGTTCTTCGTCTTTTACAGAATGCAAGGTCTGTCAGTGGTTTACTGTGGAATATTCTGAGAGTGATAATGGACATGACGAAGAGCTGATCTAGATAATTTTATTTGTCGAAAAAAGTTGAACATTTCACACTGTGTGCTTTGCTTTTTATCAACATCATATAATCAGGGACTAAATACTGACTTACCACATAATCCCACCAGTGATAGCTCCTAACAGCTCCTCATCATGTTACTGTCCAAATATTGTGGAACAGTGGAACACACTTAAACTTAAAATATCTAAACCGAAAACCCGGCTGAATAGAAAGAAAAATTTATCCCCGTTTTTTTTTTTTTTTTCTCTCATCTTCTTTGTTAATGGAATAGTGATAGTGGAAATACGTCTGAACAGAAAACAATGACCTTGATTTTAGTGGAAACCTGAGACCTATTCTTAATCAAAGACACTTAGTTATGGTATCGACATGTCGTTCTCTTATCGTCAGGCCTGAGGCCACCTCAAATGTTGAAGATCAAGAGGGGTGGGGGAATTGCCTCAGTGAAGCAAGTACACATTGTCTGTGTGCTAACGAGGCAAGGTGGGCAACACGTCATTGAAGCATTGTGATGCGCACTGTCTGGTATGGCTTGTTGTTACGGCACTGTGTAGTTTCAGATGATCCACATGGTTAGTTAGTGAAATTTGACCCTACAGAGTTTGTTCCCCTCTTCAGACAACTTTCACCTTACCAGTATTAGCAGTTTGCGTAAACCAAAATAATATGTCCAGTCCCTACAATGTTGATTTAAGTGTGTTCCACTGTATCTACTATAAGGATTTCAATCTACCTGAATAAGAAAACTATACTTTACATGTAAAGCTCTTTGAAAATAACATATAGTACATGGACAAGGCATAATCCTATGAGTCACAGTCCTTTTTTTGCCGAATTGACCAAACATTTCTTCTATAAGATTTGCAAAATGTCATTAAACATTGTGTGTCGTGAATTCTACCAGGGGCCAGTCTGATAGTGCTATGCCTTGGCCGGCTTTCTCAGTATGTATCCTACTATGTGCAATGTCTTCCAAGTTCTTCCCGTGCATGTATCACCAGCATATCTCCTCCGCCAGTTTTCATGCTCAAGCCAAGAGCAGGTCTTGAGCTCGGTTCTCTGTTGCTCTATCTCCATTTTTCACATTTGAAGACAATTGATGTTTCATATTTAACAACTGTGTTTCAAAATCTACCTGTTTGAGGAAGTGATTGATGAAATAATTTTATTATATAACATATTTACTATCCCTCTTCCACATGACATATATATCTCCAATAGGCCAAAAATGGAGATAGAACAACAAAGAACTGAGCTCACAAGGTTATCCCGTGGGTCAATGGTAATGTTTGTCTTTCTTTGCATATCAGGGACTTGGTCTGCGCCAACACCTTGACGGTGTTCCGAGGTGATGAGTCGCAGGAAAGGGCTGAACTGTTGACAGTCAGGCAGGGAAATTTCATGTACTCACAGCTGATGACTGTTATTGAGAGGTATTGTTCTGTTTTTGTTATTATTGTGATGTTGTTCTAAAGTAACACAGCAGCACAGCAAATGTACTGTCAGCTCTGAGCACCAGTCACATAATCTCAGTTCACAAGTCAAGTGACCTGCATATTGCTTGCGAAATGTATTCATTGGATTATATTGACATGGAATAGAATGTGGTCTTATAGGAAGGGGGGGGGACTCTCATCACATTTCTATCCATTTGAAAGTGACACAGTGAAAATGGCACATTGAGTGAGGTCCAAACATGAGAAAAATATTGGTAATCTTTGTTTGATGAAGCATTACTTATTGCTTGAAAAGTAGTCAAATTTTACAGAGTTGGTAGACATGTTGACAATCAAAACTCCTGTCAACATATTAAGTTGATATGCAGTGTTCTTGTAAATACAGTACGCATAAAAACAATCCAGTAAACAAGTTTGTTGATCTTAAGCATATTCAGTTTCAGGCATTGCGCATATCATATCAAGATCTGCCTCTGATCAAATAGTTGTCAAAAAGACCATTTTTAAAAAATTTTTTTTTACCTTTACAGGCAAACAAGTTTTGTTGGATAATAATTATTGCCTCTTTATTCCATGCCAGATATCTGAGAGAAATCGAAAGCCACAAGGAAAGTGTTCAGCCTGACACAGCGGAAACAAAGACCAAAATCCAGGACTGGTTACTGACCTGTCGAATGCAAGACTTGCAGTTACATCCACACGTTGGCGTGCAGTCATAGTTTAAAAATATCTAGGAAAATTACTTGCCATCTCATTCCACAATTGTCCACGTAATTTCTTTTCCGTTTTTAAATTATTGTGGTATCCATATAATGATCATCACATAGTTATCTCTCAACATTTTGAAATCATAATCATAATCATCCATGTTTTGTGTCTGGCAAAGGGAGGTAGTGAGGCTGGTCAAAAAAAAAAAAAATCAACACTGAGATTTCCACTTCACTGCTAACAGGAATATGAGATATGTCCAAAAAATGCGTCTTGTGTGCGGAAATATGTATAGTGTACATCAAAGTAGTCCAACAGTCAGTTTTTTATCAGCCACCCTCTGTTTCCCTTTGATTCGTTGTTCCAACCAGTGGCCATCATTTAACATCTATACAAAAAAAGCTCTTGATATTCATTGCATGCTGACGATTGGCAGATGATCTTGCAGTGAGAACCCAGTAATTATCTACTTGTTCATGTAAGAATTAGTAACTTTGAAAAACAGTCGACACCTCTGATTGCCTATGGGACAGTAGAGAATGGGTCCTGTTTGGCTTGCTCACAGTGGGCAGGACTGAGTGGGGGTTAGCAGAGGTGGAGACTGATACATTTTTGATGCTTCATGCAGAATGGATGTAACTTGAAGTGGTTAGAAAAAGGCTTTGGTTGTTAACTGTTGACCAATGAATGGATAACATATTGAGATGAGTTAGTTTTTGTTCTCTTTTTATGTTTTTCTTCATATTTCTTGTTGAACCCAGCATGGGAATGTGTCCACCTGGGTATACTGAAATTACTGCAAAATGTATTTTGATTTGAGATAGTAAATGGCACAGAATTTCAAGAGATAGGTTAATACATGCATTGTATATCTTTGTTATCTTCAGTGAAGTACAATCTCTTCTACCTCATAAACACCTGTAGAAATAGCTGTGATAATTTGTTATGACTTCTTAGCTGCTCTTGTGATGGCAATATTTTATGGTCTTTCATGGTGTTGTTGCTCCTGTCCTAGATATCTGTAGAACTTATATTACATAGTGTGATATGAAACAGTGTAATTGTGTCCTGATATTTGCATTTGAAATAGTGTTGGTTACTAGGACACCTCATATATTGATAGAATATCTAATGTGTTTTTTAAGTTGCTGAGATTTTCTTTGAACATTGTATGTATTTGTATTTGTGTGTCAATGGGGAGAGAAGAAAAGGGACAGTTTTGGGATAATTATCTAAACACCAATTGTGACAATAAATTCTTCAATTTCTTTAAATCCCTGTAGCAGTTTTGTCTCTGCTTGATGACTGTTTGTTTATTCTGTCTTATTTACTGTAAATCAAATAAGCAACACTAGATATTTCTTTTTTTGTAATTTAATTCAAAACAAGGACATTGAATTCCTTCTTTATTGATTTTTAATGCCTTCATTTGCAATGTCATTTAACACATACAAAAGTGAGCTTTATAAGATAATACAAAACAAACATTTACATCACTCACTGTAAACCTATACATAACAAAACTTGTGATAATATGAACCATATGTGTGTTAATATTTCAGTGTCTCAAATCCTCCCCAAATTCTTTGAACATGTGGCTCACAAACATGAGTCTTTTCCCCTGGCTTCTTTATTCCCAGTTTGAGCTGATGGACATTTGAAATTTATAGTTCTATTGCTCAGGACAGGTACGAGAAGACCATGATGGAGCTGCTCAGATTAAGCTGAAGCGGGTGAATGTTGTGTGAAATAGATAAGACAAAGACAATATGGGCAAGCCAAGTCAGTGTGTCTTTATAATCGCTTTGTTTTAGCAAGCACAGAATTGTAATACTGGATTGTACAAGAACATTTCATGCATGTCACACAAGAAAACTAATTACATGAGATTTATTGGATAAGCAGAACATATGCCTTGCAAATGCATCATCGTCATTTGCATGACATTACTTTATTTTCTGGATAGCCTTACAACTACAGACCAGCTCGTCACTTGGCACATTGTTTGTGGCTAGCCACATGTGAAACCTCTTTAAAAACATACATACAAAAGTGAACATTTGAGGGAAAATTGTGAGTGAAAAAAAACATATGGCAGATTGTAAGTATATTGGAAAAGGCAACATCATAGAACTTTTCAAATAACATCTGAGGACATGTGGTCACACTTCAGTTAGGTCCACAGTGTATGAAGATTCATTTCTCTTGTGACTTTTTTTTTTTTTTTAAGTTAAGAGAAAGTGTGGCCATATGACATAATATGTAGAAATTACCTGCTTTTACCACAAGAAAGCCTTCATCATGTCAATGGAATTATATTTGGACACAGATGAGATAAATGATGGTGTGAATGAATGTTGGCCATAGAATGACACTTTTGTCCACTCTGTACAAATCACATAGATTTTCTATGATAAGAACAAGAAAAACTATACAGTCACGCAAGAAAGAGGTGCATCAGGAATATTCTGATACTCTTGCACCACTGCTGATGTGGACTATTCACCATAGTCATGATTTGTAATGTGATATGTTCAGTCTGGTTAAAACTTCTATCAAATGATATCTTTGAAAATTATAAAACAAACCAATTTAATACTCACAAGAGAGTAAATACAGTAACTGACCATGTTTCCTTGTAAAAAAAAAAATACATTTTGTTGGATCATTCACTAAATATTCTCGTACATGAGTTCTCATTCATATTCTTCAGAAAACACTGAACAAGTACTCAAACTTTTGAAGGCTATGGGAACAAAGACAATATACATAATTCTAACCTCCATAATCACTATGGGACTTGTACATATCAAATGCTATAATGGACTGGCCCAGCTGATATATAATCTCAGCTGATCTGTTCTAGCTAAATCAGACAGCAGAACATTCTTTGCAACAAACATATAGAATTCTGTAAATCATTGAGCTTTGTTCTTTACAATTCCATTATTATCTAAATGATATCAGCATCTTGTATCATCTCTGAACATGTCATTGACTGAAATTGAATTTTTCAATTGCGACGTTGTCACAGCGATATCAAAAATGTTTTTAGTTTGCTTACAATTCATAAACTGTTGGGGTTTTTTTTTTTTTTTTCAAAGAATGATATCCCTATATGATATCAGTATATCTGAATGATGGCTCGTGTTTCATTCACTGAGCAAAATAAACATTTAAAAACAATATATTGCCACAAAGCATGTCGAGACTATTTGGTAACAGTGATGGGTTTCCGACTGCCAATATTCTGGTACTCTGTATTGTACATTTTCGGTGCAGTGTAGATAGATTTTGTTCCTGGCTCAGGAAGTTTGAAAGGTGTATCTACAGGGCAATAATAATTCTCCTTCATGTTGACATGAGAGGGAAACTGGAAGGATTCATCATACAAGGTCTTCAGACCTCTGCAAAAGAAACACAGGAAAAATACATGATTGATGAAATTATGAGACAGATTAAAAAAAAGCAATCTTAGAAATCTTAGAGCTAGGGATTCTTGGGTCATTTTACGAACAACGACACAAAAAAACAAAAAAATATTAGCACTGGAACCAGTCTTTATTTCATTTGTTTTCCATAAAATGGTTCTAGAAAATGAGTAAATATTATTTTCATTACACATGTTATCAATTTAATGAATTTAATGGTTTGGAGGGGAGTGGAGAGAGGACCTAACTAAACAAAATTTATGTGATGGCCATCTCATCAAGCATTCTGACATCAGATGATATTTACTTTTAGGATTTGAGATGCGACACAATGACATCTCACTCTCGCCAAAGTTTGAGCATATGGAGTTGTTGGTGTCACTGGGAAGGTGTTTCATTCTCATGTCTGTGTGTGAACAAATGTTTGTAATCCTTGTTAATCTGTGTAAGGCCATGCCACTATATTACATTTTTGGGGCTTTTGCTCGGTTCATTCCAGTAAATTTAACTCTGAAATGCATTTCATATATGATATAGAGGGGCTCTATCAAGAAATAAAATTGCATTAGAAATTCATTCACTCTTGAAAAGACATGTGATTTCTGAGGTCACCTCAGTTTTGATGGGCACCTGACTTCATTATGACCCATCTCATTTGCTTCTGCAAGAGCTACATAAATATGCTTCCTATATGTTAGTTTGAGAAAACTGTGAAAAATACCACTGAAACAATTAACATTAAAGTTGAAACATATCCTTGAAGAAACGCATACAGGGAAGAAATGATTGGGCTATTTTCATGTTAAGAAAAGACAATCCATTTCTAATCTGAATCTGATATCTCTCTGGTAACCAACAATTAGCTTTATGAAATATGGCAGTCCCCTCATATCTAGACTTCAATCCAGTTCTTACCCATGGGGCACTGGGACAAGGGCTTTGGGTAGCCGAGGAATGCGTGTCGCTGTAGGGAAAACCATTTCATCCCTCATCGGCAACTTGTCTCGTGGGACATTGTCTTTTGGCAATGGGCTGCAACAAATTAATTATATTCACTGAATATCTGGGCATTTAATATTATGTAACTTTTTATTATATTCTAGCACAGGAATAAACAGAATTCAGATTAAACAAGAAAAGAGAGTTCTTTCAACTGTCTTTGGTTTCTTAATGAGGTGGAAAAAAACACAATTGAATAGCTGCCTATTTAATGACAAGCTGTATCTATATCAGTATTATCAGTGAAAACTACATTCCTCACATAAAAAAATATGGAATGTTAAACAACATTAGTGCACTGTTTAAAATAAAAAGCTGTTGTATTTGTAGCAGTATACAACACCACTGCCACTATAATTAAAATTGTAGACCAGTTTACACCTTATACCAATGATAAATTATGTCATGCATATTTGATATTGTTCATATTCTCAACTTGATTAAAGTGAAGAATTTTAAACAAGAGCTCCCTTTTCCACAGCATCATGAGGTTTTGATTTTTAGAGGACACCTTTCAGCTATAGGCTTTAACAAATGAACATTGGTAAAGATTTGTGTGCAATTTGTCAATAATGAATCTGACTTCATGCCTGCATAAAATGGTGGTATAGAGAAAGAGGAAAATAGAAAGATGTAATATATACTGATACCTTGGAGTGAAGACAAAAGTGGTAAGATCAAATGTTTCCCACCGAAGATAACATGATTCTTCTTTTAATATAATTCATGCAGTTGCATAAACAAAGTTCAGGATTCTGTGCCAAAATAAGTTTTGGTGAAACTATTTTCCTGTAAAGCTAATAGCACAAAATGTTTTTATGAAAAAAAAAACAAAAAAACTTCCCTCTTAAAAACAGTAAGTAAGTCAATAATGTAAGAGATATGTTTGCTTAATGTTGTTGTACTTACTTATGATGTAGACCATGTCCCCATGCCTTTGTGTAATTCTCACATTCCCAGTATGTAGGCACATCCTTCTTGGGGTAATCATTCAATTCCTTGGGTGCAAACATGCGGTGGTCTCTCTGGGTAGTGCTAAGGTAGGGATCAAGTATATTAAGAATTCCCTTATCTTTCACATAGAAAGGTTTCCCCTGAAGTTTGGGGTTTTGTGTGCTGGCTGCTCCAATCTGAAGGAAAAAGGTTTAAATATTATTATATCAACTAATCGACATATCTTCCCATTCACTTGGAAATGAATGTCTGTCAAAGATAATACTTTCAGTCATGTCTTACATACTGTTTGTCTCCCATGGGGCACCGGGGTACATAAGTTGGCTCCCTGCTTCCACCTGCAGGTGGTGAAAGCCTGCCATCAGTGGGGTCTCTCCCATGAGATGCCATCCTTGACATTCCAGGGGTGACATCTATTCTCTGTCTCTTTCTCCTGTCTCCAGTCCCGCTCTCTTTCCTCTCTTATTCTTTACAAGTAGATGCATCTTACCGTGTCTGACACAATATAATCATGAACCTGCTGATGTGCCATTAAAATACCCAACACAAACAAACAAAAAAAAAAAAACAGATACTGTTGGGGAAAGATATGGTTCATTACTGTACACCTGCATTTAGTCAAATGGTTCTTAATCAACAATGAAATATTAAAAAGTTATGTGCACAATACAATAGAAGTTGCATAACGTGTTTCACATCACAGTTACGGAAAGACAACACTCAGTCCTGGATTTATGTTTTGTGTAGTTGTTCTTCCTTTTTAATGGGGTCAATGGCATCAGAAAGGTCTATAAACATGAAACAAAAATGCTTTTTCTTTGTGAAATATATATTCAAATTACCATAAGGAAGGAGGACTTTTCAGGAAGAGCTAGATTATGCTTTTCAATTTTTACAACAAAGTATTTTACAACATTACTAACCATGTCCTATGTAATCTGTAAAGTGTCTTTAAGGACAGAGCACAAGAATAACTTTAGATATGGATTCCTCCTTAAAAAATAGAATTACAAGAAATCATAATTACGATTGCAACTGTGTTTTGACAATTATGACTTCTTTATGTAATATTATGTAATAATATGAACTGTGGAAATAATCAGAATAAGTCAAATGACCCTAGCAAAACTAACAGCAACAGCAATGAAAGTCCATTATCTTACCTTAGATGGTCCCTCTTTGTGATGATCCTGAAGCAGGAAATTTTGTGGGTGATAAACCTCCTCAAAGTTATACTTGTCCTTGACCTCTGGAGGTTTGGCTTGGTACTCAGCTTTCATTTCGCTCAGCTGATTGCCCATTGTTAGTGGACGACGCCATCCACCTTGCCCAAGCTATGTTAAAAAATGCGTTGACACAATTATGAGATTTAATCAAAGATGAAACCCGTTGGAATTTTCACCAAAATATAGGCTAAAGTTCTCAATTTAAGAACTGTCAATCAGTTTGAAATTCAAACAATATACCACTGAAATGTCAAGTTACAAAATTCTTCATAACTTGTTATAGCCACCGTATGATACAAGGGATACAGTTGTTCCTCACAATTTATTCCTCATTCATTTTTACCTTGGCTGAAATATATTTTACTTCTTTTACTGCCTTAGGGCCTTCATATTAAACTCGTGGGACAATTCACTACTAAGTAGTACAATGAAACAGAAAACAATAAAAACTGAAAACATGTCATAACATCTCACAAGATCAGTTTTTCTTCAATGTCACTCAACAATCTACCAGTGATCAATAAAAAATGAGGCAATGTATAATGATGGCCAGTTCTAGATTGATATGGATATGGCTAAAGAATAAACAAAAACAAAATTAAAGTCTATTCTACCTTCTCTGTGAGGTCTCTCATATATGTAACTTTCCAGTGCCCTGGAGCCTTTTTATGTTGAGGATCAGCATAAAGTAGCCCAGGATATTTGCGATCATGAAAATAGTCTTTTGTTGTTAGATAAGGTTTGTCCTTAGTGACTTCATCCTCCTTGGCCAAAGTTGGTGGCAAGGGCTCCCTCAGCAGTGTCTGGAACACAATTATCATTAAATCTTTAAACGTTATTAAGCTTATGATGCAAAACCACACATAAAAATGCAATATTTTGTCAGTGCAAATGAAAACTGACTTGATCATTTTGATCTAATGACACAATTCAAAATACCCATTTAAATTTAAATTTATCTAAGTAATGACACACAAAAAAAGATGCATGGCTGGAAAAACTGGGAAATTATTGGGCAATTATTCCAAAAAGGAATGAGTAAAAGAATACAGCAATAACTCAGAAAACACTACTACACATTAAAAATTGTAGATTGCATTCATAACATATTAGAAGAGGAAAGTAAGCATTAATAATAGGATATTCTTCTAAAAGTTTATCCCTCTATAACATACGTTAGTTGAATGTGCAGATAAATGCTTTTAGCTGTTTTTCTGATCACTCATTTTTGTTTTGTTATTTTATTTTTGACCAGTAAATATTTTCACAAAGAAATATTGCCTTTTAAAATATATATATATATTGCAAATAATGGGTATGAGTGGTTCGACAGCGATCAACAGAGTTTTATTTCATATCAAGCCCGTCAGCAAATCGGTCAATTACGATCTCTATGACATGCAAACTAAGGACCAAGAAATGATACCTTTGTTTTATTGTGCAGCCTTGAAGTATCATGGACAAAACAGAAATTGTGCGATTCCATCATATCTTTTATACACAAATGCATTTCAGAAAAAAAAATGTAAAGTGGCATCATTTACCTTGAATTCCGAGTCGGGGAAGTAGTAGCCAGGTCTGTAATGATGGCCTACCCCAGTGCTAGTTAAGTGCCAGTTTTTCGCGTCCTGGCGCTCTCCGTATTTCACCTCTTGGTGCATTTTTAATGTGATTAAAATCAGACAAAGCTATATACAAAAGAACTGAACCATTCACTGGACATCCGTTACATAAAAGCTGATACGGACGCTGTAGAATCCCGCAGATGCGAGCTCGAAGACTACCTCAGACACCGCTTCTGTAGATACGTTGCTAGGAGAAACGCAAAGCGGAAGTTATAACAATATCCGGCCTGGAGCATGGGACACTACTCTCTGTGACAGAGAAAAGGAAAAATTGACACGAACTAATTTGAAATTACCAATTTTATTTACAAAAAGAAGAAATATATGAAACGAAGACAATGAGCGAATGAAAACTGCACAACCCATTGGAATACATCGCATATAAATGGCTCTTCTTTATCTCTTCCTTCCGTTCTTTCTCTCACTCTCTTTTCAACCCACGTACTTACGGAACTTTCCATTCTGAGAACAGCGACACGCTGATGCAATAATTATGTTCGAAGAATATGACAATAGGTGACATTTTTTTGAACTGCATGTCTTAGAAAGAAGCACTATATGTTTCGAGACGTAGCTCATTGATATCAGGAAGGAGAAAAAAAAATGAAAAGGGAAGACAGAGGAAAGGAAACACGAAAGACCTGTCATCAACGAGTAGAGCAGGCAAAAGTAGCCAGAGAGTACATTGCAGTAACAGCGACCACAGAATATTCAAAGCAGACAACACTTGGCCGAAGGACTGTTTTGCGAGAGGGAATGTCCGTATATGCAAACAGGAGTATGCCTATGGGTGCATTCTTCGTTTTGTGAGACGTGGCTACCGTCTCCATTCTAATATGATGGTGTGAAGTCATCTAAAATAATGCCTGAATTATAGGCAAAGCATTTTGAG
Organism: Peronia verruculata; assembly: GCA_038406235.1. Taxonomy (NCBI): domain Eukaryota; kingdom Metazoa; phylum Mollusca; class Gastropoda; order Systellommatophora; family Onchidiidae; genus Peronia; species Peronia verruculata. The sequence continues at coordinate 12,857 of JBCAUA010006034.1, read as the reverse complement.
AAACCACTGACATTCTGAAATCTGAAAGTTTCGAAATATGTTTGGAAACTGGGATAGTAGTATGTTATTCAAATTGGACCTTTGTTTGTTTGTTCGTGTTTTTTTTTTTAACGTGAATAAAAAAAAAGAAGGGGGGGAGGGTGGTTGCAAGGACTCAGAACAGTAAGGTAAAAAAAAAAAATGATCGCAGCGTTCAAAGCAGTGTATCTAGAGAGAAAGCTGGTTTATAAAAGTAAAAAAGAAAAAGACGGAAATGAACTTCTGCCATCCGTTTTTCTCTCCCGAGTGCCATTTTGGCTCTTATGAGATCAACACCAGGTGAAATCAAAAGAGCCCATTCTCTCAGTACACAAAATAAACAACAAGCCAGGCTGATGGCTTATAGATCTAATCAATCGTCACCGCTCAGCTGAGTTTTGTATATCTGTGATAGATCTACTATAGATCTAGAAATTATTGTCTCAAAACAATTCAGTTATCTTCAATGAATACATTTGGCGGAGAGACACTTCAGTGACAAAGTTATCGGACCTCAAGCTGTGGTTGTTTACGTCTGTAAAAATGCCTCAGTTGAATTGATATCGGGCATTCCCGTGTTTTTTTCTGCTGCGATTGTGAGCTCCATCCAGTGGAAGTCACCACAGGAAAATCTCTTAGCCACGAATGCTTGCTGACTCACAAGGTTTACATTCTCATCTTGTAGACTGCTGCCTTTGAGTTGCCGTGAAAAGGCACAAAATGCCCAGGTTTGTAATTGTTGTTTCTATTAGGATTATATTCCTGGAACTGCTGTGTCAGGTTGTCGTCATTGTGGGAAAATGTTTACGAACCTGATGTTTAATTCTGGGAGTCTTCCCCGAGTTCCCCAAGTTCTAAATCTAGAATATAGCTAAACCAGATCTAAATCTATCTTGGGCCTAAATACTTTCAGATTCACTTTAAAGCTTCCCTGGAAAAGCCATATTCACAAGAGCGTTCTCAGTAGTATCAAGTGAATCAACTCCCAGCCTACAGGTTGAAGAGAACTGCTAAGGAAATTTTCTCTTTGAGAAAATACCAGCAAATCACATGCAAATTCAGTCATTACTAGATCTAGATCTAGAACTGTTTCCACACATAAATACTTTCTGAGAAGCCATAGTTTTATACAGGAGAACCAAAATGGAGGATACTGCAGATTCTCTATTTGTTGTGGGCATCATTATAAGGGAAAGGCAAGGTATGTGTTTACATGCAGAGTTGTAAATAATCCTGTAATGGAAGTTTCTCCAAAGATATTGATCTAGGTCTAGATCTAGGCCTAGTTCTAAATCTATACAATTTTAAAAACATGAACATGTACTTTTCATTCATTTAACCACACATCCCAAACTTTATTAGAATTAGTCCTACCTCCTCTCATAAAATATCAGAAGCATCTATAATAGCAATTTAGTTAAATCTATAATCGCTCCCACAGTAAAGTCTTTTAGCAGTGTGATGTTGTAACTGTATTGTCAGTTTTCATAAATGTTGAATCTTAAAAATTTTGAGATTTCAGAGTTTTTTTGTTTGTTTTTTTTTTTTCTAAAAAGAACTGACTTTCCCATGAAAGTCCATACTTTTTGTCATTGTGTAATCTTTATAGTGTTTCATTCTTTCATTTAGATCTACTGCATTTGTCATGCAGCTAGGTGAAATGAATCTGATATTTAATTTTGTGCATGTGTTGTGTAGAGATTTTGATTTTGAAATGAGTGTATTTGACCTCAGAGAATAATAGTGACTTAGCTGCAACGCTTCTGTACCAAGATATTGACATTCAAAGTTAACTCCTGGTCAGTCAAATCTTATTTTCTCAAGTCTCCAGTGAACATCTGATTCATTTCACCCAGTCATGTGATATTTGGATATTGAATGGGCTGCATCATTACCCTCTTCTTTTACAGAATCCACATGTTCTGAATCAGCTAGCATTTGGGAACTCTCTCTATCAGAGTCAGGTATACTACTTTATCATAAAACTTTTTTATTAAAAGTATGGTTTGATGGGGTTAAAATTAGCAATGACAGACTAGGCAAAGCAGTACTATTGATCGGCTTCTCCCTGAAAGAGATAGCTGCACAGGGCAATATATTGCTTCTGAACTATAAGTGCACTTTTTTTCATTTTCTCAGTAAAAATCAAATTTGTCTTGATAACCTGCGAGCTGAAAGAAAAAGATGAACATGTTGTTATCCATTAGAGAGAAAAGGTTTGAGCCAGAGTTCAGGTAAATCACTCAAGAAACAGAAGTGTTATTTACAAAGCTTTGTTCAAAGTAAATTACATTTGGGAAGAAAACTACTGTTGAATTGCTGGGAGTTGTAACATTTTTTTTTTATCTTTTGGTCATAAGAAATATTTGGATCAGCAGACGTGGAGTAGATGAGAACATTATCACCATGGCCTCTTTGACTTTGATCACCCACATTTGCAAATGAAAACTTAGATAGTTGTAGAGATATTGCAGTGTCAAAACTTTTGTCACAACAGACAACTGACAATCTCTTCCTGTCCCTTCCTCACGGCTGTTCAAACCAGCCTCAGAGCATTCCTTTAGAGCCCGCTGCCCGAGTCATAAATCAGTGCCCAAAGTGACAGCTCAGGAGAATTCCCCTCCAAGGTGCGCTCGTTTAAATTTCCCACCCCACTAGTCCTTCCCCGCTGTGACATCGCTTCTTTTCATCCCATTAGTTTGCAGTATCCACTGCAACTTACATCGTTTTGTGGCCATCTTGAGAATATCATGTTTTCCATGTGTTCACTCCATACAAGTTTTGTTCATGTGTTCGTTTGGATTATTTTGTACGATTTGATTTAAAACTACACAGTATTGTCGCTAAATTCAGTGTAAATCAATATTATTTCTTGTCAGAATCCTTTGGGTGACGATCAATATCACTAAAATTGGTTTTATACAAATAAGTATTCTCATCATTCCTCTGTGTAAAACTCACTGTCTTGTTTCAGTCTTAGAAGCTGAGTTATTTTCGATTTTGTCTTCATACTTCTGAGATTATACACTTACTTCATCTATGGGCGCTCAAGCGATGCCCCCCTGCCCGACCCTGCCCAGCCCTGCTCGCAGTGGGTAGGCCAGCGTAACTGTGTGAAATTTAGCAGTAGGATATTTGAAATCTGCACTGTGGCAGCAGTAAAGCTGAAACAATTCCGATATTGAGAGGAATGAAAGAGTAATGCTCTTACTTTATAAATATCAAATTTATAAAGAATTCTGTCAACTCCACTGATGAATATTATCCATTTTAAACCCCATGTCAGGATATAACAATGCCCATTTTTGTCAACTTTGATGATGTAAAACTGCTCGACACGACATTTTATACACAATTAAAACATACCAGTTAGCAGTCAAAGATTTTCTCTTTTTGTTGGCGAGCTTATTTTTGATGCAGAGGAATTCTGTTCACTCCATAATCCTTTTAAAAAAAGTACAAACTTTCACTACACAATTGCCCTCACTTGCGGGCACCGAGGTGTGTCTGACCTTTTGAACCCGCTGGACTCAGTGGGTCGGCAGGAAACTAAAGGAATGGTCGTGAACAGCCGTGATAATGTATAAATAGAATCAGAACTATAATTTTGATGCAGTGCTCATGCTTAAATGATTATCGCAAAGGCAAAGCTTACTCTTTAATTCTTGAACATTTTCCTGAATTTTTTCAGGAATTGCTTATTCATGCATTTTCACAGAGCCTCCATTTGCGGTCTTTTATAATAAACAGTGCAGTTGGCCATGTTAAAATATGGTGAAAATGAGGGAACCTGTAGGATGTAACTGATCAGTCCTGCCGTGCAAAAGTTATGTATTAACTCACTTGGGACCAGGATTTTAAGGTCATTTTCAAAAAATCATTGTCTGTGTTCTATTCATCCCATAAGCAAGAAAACTGGCACAGTTATAGTTTATGATTAGCTTAATCCAGTGAGACCATCTGAATATGTCCATATTGTTTAGTTCAGATTTTGTGAACTTTGAACATTTTGCAATTTTTTAGTTTTTTTTTTTTAACCCCTATCCTACACCACAGCAGGTCAGTTTGCCCTCCAGATCTAGTTGTAGTTTACAATGGGCATATAGACAAGTCTAGAACTGTAAATTGTACCAGTGCTTATCAAAATATAGAAAGAGGGCGTGGCATTGTTTACAATCGAATATATTTGATCTGACAACCCCCATCTAATAGTCTCTATTGATAAACTGATAGAAACAATGTGTCATCGATAACCAGTATCTAAATTCTCACGTGGCACAGGTAAATCATCATCAGAATCACTTTCTTCGATATCCGAGATCATCTTCAACCACCTCACGGGTTGACTTTCTTGAGGTGGAAACATTGATTTGAAAGGCTTCAAAATATCCTCGCTAACTTCCAATAACGGATTTTCGGAGTTTACCGAACGAAGGAAAGGCTAATTTTAGAATGAACATGGATATACTGGTGGAAAAGGTGGATATGGCGAGTTTCTAAATTTTTTTTTACAGGAACGAGATATCTCGTCCTTGGTCCACCGAGGATGTTTGTTGAGGACGAGTTATCTCGTTATTGGTCCTCAGTTAGTTTTAAGACTGTGTTCAGCAAATGGTTCTAAAGGCTGGAAGTGCTACTGAATGAGTTGATTCACTTAGATAGCCCACAGAAACAGCTATTTCAGAACAGTTTAGTTATCCAGAGCAAAAGTAACTGAAGTAAATAGAGCAAACAAATCAAGAAATCTCTGGCTAGCAAACTGTTGCCCACAGTTTGTTATTTTGTTTTAGAAAGACACAGATGATTAGATACAGCAATTTTGAAATGAGAATAAACATAAAGTTTCTTACAAAACTTTGATGGAAACCAGGGAGTATTATTGAGGCCTTGAATCATGTTCGTGAATTTTTTTTTTTTTGCCATCGAAGATGTAATGACTTGATTATTGGTTGTAAAGACAGCAGAGAAGACTTGAAAAGCAGTTGAAGTGAGGGACTGCTTTCTATGCAACAGCAAGCTGAAATGAATTATTGATGCAATATGGTCAGTGCACTACTACTAAAATTCAAAATCGGTATCATTTAGCATGACATAAAATCTTTGTCAAGATGAGTTTTGGAATCTTTTGAATTCCAAAAGGATTTTGATGAGAATAGTGGTTTAAAGAAATTAATCTCTGCCTACAACTTTTTGATTAAAGGGAGTGAACAAAATCATAGAAGATGGAACTTATATTTGATAATAAGTCAAGGGAAAGTGGCACAGGAATTCGCCATGACTCAAATGTCCAGTACCACCTGTGATTCATGTTGAATTGGCTCCACTGTTTCAAATCTGGGGTATTTGAGGCAAAATTCTGTCTTGGGGAGCATGAAAAAGTCACAGGGACCAAATCTGGTGGGAACTGTGGATAGGGAGTTACAATCATCTGGCTTTTGGTTATTGAACCATGAGTCTCAACATCCCATGACATACCCTATGTTCAAACTAGTTGTCAAGCGAACTGCACTGATATAGATCTTACTATCTTGGCAACATTCTGTATCGTAAGTCTGCAATCCTGGCATACAATTTTTGTAGTCCCTCTTTAACTCTTTTCATGCCAAGGGAGTTTCCACGTTTGTGCCAGGCCATATTTGAATGCACGCATGAAAAAATATATGACCACAGAATAATCATCATAACTTTGGTTCTATGTATAGGAATTACATGTATCATGCAGGGAAATGTAGGGAAATGAATGGAGAATAAGATTAGGATACAGAAAAGGCAGTAGAGGTATTTAGAAAAGACAAATGAGGCACAGAACTTGTTTGATCTGAGTCTACTTCATAATCCTTGTCAGCTCTTTCATCATCTAGACTATTGATATCAGTTCCTTCTTCATCATCATTAACACCTTGAAAGACAAGCTCCCATGCTTGATCTTCTGACAAAATTTGCTGAGATGAGGGTCCAGAACCCCGAGAAGGGCCTGGAGTGGGCATATTCATCACTAGTTTACCTTAGTAACGACTGGTAATTTGTTTTTGCACCGATTTTTATCGTTATCAAACAATTTAACAACTCAAAACACACGCCAAAAGACTGAGAAAGGAAGTGCACAGGAGTTATCGTTCCGAAAGTAACTGATAAAGTGTCTATCTCTACGTAAACGTCGCACAAACTCAGTATCGCTATATTGACGATATATCGTTTGTTGGCACAATGGCGGCCCGCAATATCGACGTTATATCATTCTTTGGCATGGAAAAAGTTAATGGTGAGTGTCACCAAAACATGGAATTCAACACAAATCAGCATCACTATAGACTTATTTCATTCCTTCAAGAATGTTAGCAGCTGTTTTACCAAGTTTGACTCAAAATAATTTGATGTTTACTCTTTCTCTATTTTGATGTCCATTTTGAGCACAACAGATTGTGCAACTGAGCCCTGGGGGTTATCCACTAAAACGTGTATTATTTGATTGACATTTAACATAATCATCCCTGCTTAAGTTTTTTATGAAAACCCGCTTCATAGATACTATAGGCTGTTGGATGCTCATATTGTTGACTGTAACAAAACATATTAGATTTAGAGGGATAGAGACCTAGATGGGAGCTTGTAAAGGTGGAAAATGTGGTTCAAGAGAATGATGAGATTATCACATTGTGTTGGGAGCTTGGGAAAGGGACAGGATGGATCTTGACCCAGAAATGATTCACATGATCATTGTACTTGAGGCTTAGTTTTATGCATTATGAGAGTGTAAGTGGGCATTGTGTGTCTAGCATTGTCAATTTTATGAATCAACTTTGTTGTTGGCATTACTTTAATCAAAATAATGAATGCTGACATATTTCCAGATACTTTTGCCTTTCATTTTAGTTTTTCAGCAGACAAAGATGTGTGGTTGACAACATATAACTTGTCAGCTGTATGGCTGATGTGGACAATAGCAATATAACAAAGTTTGAAAAAAAAAAAAAGAGAAAAAAATTACTTCTACAAGTACTTGACTTCAGTAGGGATCAATCTGCCGAGTGTGGCATCCTGCAGTGTTTGGTGTCTTTAGATGTAGGCAGTGTTTGGTGTCTCTAGATGTAGAATAAAGCAGAAAATTTAAACCAGCCGTGTGAACGGATGTGTGACATGTCAACAGAATACATGATTTTTTCCCTACAGTGATGTCGCAGAACTTTAAAAGTAAAAATAGATAAAAAATAAAAGTACCATCCCTTGACCCCCAAGAGGGGAAATTGGCTTGCCCATTTCAGATCAAGTCGCCGCAGTGCAGCACCCCTGTACTTCCTCTGATATACATCAGGGGGACAAAGGATTACTTTCATTTAATGCATTGCATCATTGCACTTCTTAGTTGATACAAGGGTAGCTCGATAAAATTTGCCTCTTTCCCCTCAGGTTGAGTAGCTGAAAAACACTGTATTTAGCATAAATTTGTTATGTAAAACTATTTTTAGTGCTGCTTTTAATATTTATTACCCGGTACCCAAATGTATGTTGCCTGTTTTTTATACACACTTATCTACTTGATTTCTTACAAAAATAGGATAATTTGTTTGTTTGGACTTTGTGCAGAACGCAGTCATAGAGCAGCAATGGAACAGCATAAAGCATATGTTGGATATGTGGTGTATAGAGATTTTGGTAAACATGTGAGCATGAAAACAGACTCCTCCATTCGGTAAGTTTCAGGAAGTTTGGATATTTTTGACAGTTTATATTGTTCAATTATACTTCTAAATGAAACTAAATATAGCAAAGACATGGCTTTTTTTTTTTTTTTTTGTTATTACACAATAGAGGTGATAAACATTTTTTAGGTTTTTGACTGTGGCTTGGTATTTGTTTTACTATTTCTGATGTTTTTTCACCAGCACAAGAGAACAGCTTGTGAAAGAGTGTCAGTCAGAAATGAAAACATCACAAATATCTTGTCACACTCATAGGGTTATTGCCTTATATCATTTTTTTTTTTTTTTGCCATTTTGAAAAAAACTGAAAAAAAAAAAAAAAACAGTTTCATTTTTCTCATAAAACCCCCTCACACAGTTTGTTTATAATTGTAACATTTTTTATTGGAATCAAGGTGGGAAATTGCTTAAATTTTTTTTTTTTTGCTCTTGATCATAAGTTTTTTTAGTATGTGTAATTGAGATGCCTCACTGATTCAGAATATTGCAGCTGTCAGACACAAACCATGTAACTGCAAAATTAGGTCAAATCATTTTTTTCACCCGAATTGTAGTGTACTTTGCATTACATGCTATGTGTAAATATGTCATGGAAATATTAATTAGAAATGCCTGAATTTGCCTTGTGATCTAATCACACTTGATTGCCTATCCATCATCCCTGTCGCGCAAACTGTGTATCTGCTCAAGGGAAGACAATCGACTACTGGTACATCATTGCTGCTCATTTTGTATTCAACATAATTGCTTTAATCCATGTTGAAAAAAGGTTTGAACGAGTAAGAGATATTTAGCCTCTGCATAAATTCATGTCAGTAGTAATTTAATGAGATGCTACACTGGAAGATTGTAAGTTATACAGTAATCTTTTACTGTTAACGATTCTGCTAGTCCAGTGGGAAATTTCTCTTGTTGTGCCTGTTACATGGTTTCTGTCTGTCAATCACCTTCTGAGGTTGCACAACTTCAAGATCTTTGAGCATATTGGACTGTTCAAACACCCTCTTAAGTTAAGTGTTCTCCATTATTTTCAACAACTGTGTATTGCCATGTTCTGCTCTCTTTTTTTTTTTTTCTCTCCTGCACTGATCCCTTTTTTTGCTCCAACATGAAACATGCCCCACTATAACAAACTGTATCCCCCCATACACAAGGTGTTATCCCTTGCCTCATATCAGCCCAGATATTTCTTTTGCTGGTCATAGTAAAATGTAAATAAAGCAAGGTGCATGCGAACGATTACACTGTTCCATAACCCAAACAAGTCAACACTCGTACAATGTTAAAACCACTTTCAGTACATTACTTCCTTTCTGGCTTAAATCCAGTTTATTCGCTGAACAAAGACAACAAAATCGTGTTACTTTTTATTACTTTAAATCTTTTCTTCTTTTTTCTTTGCCTTTTTTTTTTTTTCCCTTAAGTCATCAGTTAAATTTTATTTATAAGTTTGATTAATGCCCATAAATTTTCAGAACATAGCTGCCTGAACTGAGAATTTTTTTTTTTTCTCTCTTTTAGATTTGATTTTATGGGAGGCTTATGAAATATTTTGCAAAGGCAAATTAAAACGAATGGCATGTTTATGCATGCAGCTTACAAACTTACTGCCTTAGATCATTTTAATTAAGGACTTTTTACATTTTCGGCAGTGATTACAAATATCCATACTAGTGTAAATGGGCTCAAACATTACTGAATAACATTGCACATGCAGCTAAAAGCCTTCCTATTGGCTTTAATAACAAACCAGTGATTTTGTTTAAACAGTGATTAAAGGTTTCTAATTTTAAAACAGCGAGGAAATGTACAGAATAAAATGAAACAAAGATAACCAGGATTGGTCATCTTTAAAACATGCTAGATTCTATTTCAATATTAAAACTAAAAATTAAACAAACATACATGAAAATAAGTTACAGAAAAAAAAAAAAAGAGAATAAAATAGTCTTAAGAGAATGTCAGGTATATAATTGTTTTAAGACTGTTCTAGCATAATTTGTTACCAAACCCAAAGGTGAACTGCTGGCCTTCTTTCAGTCCTTGGCAGCTTGCTTTGTAGTTTCTATGGGAAGAATGTTCTGTGTTGGTTGGAGAGATATTGTGTAGTGTAAGACAAAGATGTAGTTGTCTGTACCAAAGCCAACCAACAAACCAAGTCTGTGGTGGTCTGTTCTGGGATTAATATCCTCTGCGGGCACCAAGTGTGGAGGGTGACTCAGAGGGAAGTGGTTGCATGCAGACCTCCCTTCAAGAGCACTAAGGAAGAACAGCGAAGAGCAGGCTCAGGGCAGAGGGGCTTATGAGCCTCCAAGCAGTGTCAAGCCAGCATCTCGGATCTGAGCTCGACAGGGATCACCAGGCTTGCAGTCCCATAGCTGACGACAGCTACCGACATGCTAGGCCTTTAGTCATCACTCACTCAAGGCACTCTCTACCAAGATCCATATGTACATAGGTTCCCCGTCCCTAAGAGGCCAGACTGCCCCACCCCGAGCCCTTGCTGTCCACTCCAGATGACGAGTGGCCTGCAGTTCAGCCTTCTAGCTCGTGCATCCTGTAATGCATGCTGCAGTAGTCAACATGGCTTCACACGCTTCTTCCAGCCAGTGCCGGACCATTTCGCAGGAGATCAAAAACTTGTCTGATACAAGGAGACGTCCCTCAGAGACAAGTAGCTGTGTGGAGAAGGATTTGGGAGGTTTTCTCGGCTTTTCCTAATTGTCAGAGCTGTGTGGAATGGCATGGGCTCTGTTCACTGGGATCACCCATGAGACCAATCCGAAACCCTGGCCCAAGACTGCTAATACTGCTACCTAGCCACGACTTAGTTTTCTCCAAGTAGATGGAGCAGAGGCTATCTTATGTCACCATGGTGGAGCGTCCTTGTGATCGTAAAGTACAGTCAACCATGTTGAGTGGGAATTGGAAAATCTGTCTTTTTATAACTGAAAGTGTTACAAAGTCTATGTCTTTTAACCTCGTCATTTCCTAATCACTTTTTAAGTCAAATCTTGTGTTGAACAAACATTTGAGCTGTTTTCCTGTCCACTAATATTAAATTCATTGTGCTGGCTCCAAGGTAAATATTTTTTCAGATTTATTTGAAATAGCAAAGGGTAGAAAGCCAATTATCACTACTTATAGATGTCACCATGGTGGAGCGTTATAGAGTGTGTTAGTTATAGATCTTCTGAAATTTTCATGGTCAAATCAAGACTACCATGGAAATACATAGCTATCTAAACCATAAATATGTGATTATAAAAGTAAGTGTGCAAGAAATGTGATGTTTGTAGGACTATTATTGCCAGAAACTGTGTATATCATTAGTTATTAGCTTATTTTTTGACATGGGTAAACTGTTTACGTTTTTAATTATTCTGGCTCTCATTGATCCAGCCATTTTAGTTTCTTTGACCTTTATATCAGTAGTTGGGATAGTCAAATCTTGCTCAGTAAGTAGCTATCAATCATGATAACTGAAAATATGTCACACCCATTTATATATTGAGACAAATATGCTAATAGGAGAAGAATTAATAAAGGATCATGTTAAGCACAAAGTAATTGGGCGCTTAGGCAAATTAATGCCAAATTTAATGCAAAAGCATTAAAAGGGGAAATAAAAACAAACTGAAAATCTTTCAGCAAAATACAAAAGAGGCCGGTGGGTTAGCTTCAGGCAAATGTGAAACAGACATTAAAGAAAATTATCAAGGAGATTGATACCCTAGGTTAGATATATCCTGAGAAAAAAATCTTAAGGCTTATCATGGTTGCTCCTTTGTAGTAAATAATTCTAAAAAACAAATATATCCAGAGGAAGATGCCACCAAAAATGTTTATAAACGTCACAAGGAATAGTGAAAATGAGACCATTATCATGAAGGTTTCTACAAAAGCACAGTTATTCATTCATCCACCAAAATGAACTCTTTGTGGCAGCAAACAAATCTCTTATTTTCCCACAGCATACTTATTCCATCATTAGATCACAAAATAATTGAAACTAGTCTTAATTCATACCTGAGGCTCTATTATGAAAGGTAAGATATATCCTAAACTTCATTTTTTAAGGGAACATTGCTTGGAGTGGATTCAGGGTATGGATTCGAGTTAGGGTTGCATAGCGAGCAGGGGAGCAAACAACTTCATAAATCTATACAAACTTTAGAAATTCAATGCCATGGATTTCCATCTGAGGATATGAGGCTTATTTCAGTGATGAAGAAATACCTTACTCAAGTATCACCCCATCTGCTAACACTAATATCCCAAGGAAAATTCAGGATCGCAGAAGGTCTTAATCATTTTGTACATTCGTTATCTATCTTATTGGACAGTTTCAAGAGTTTGTATTTCTCAACATTTATCAAGTAGAAATTTGTCATTTACAACAGATTACCAATTTACCAACTTGTACTAATACAATGTTACAAAAACGTGCAAAGCACATTTGATTTATATCATAATTAAGTAAACAACTGTATCAATTACCAACACTTCTAATGGTTCCTGGATTCAAGGTTCCCTTTTTTTTTTTTTTGCCAGAGACAGGCAGTTCTACAAGCAGTTTCCTAGGAATTTCACATCATATGTGTAAATAATACACTGAAGTCACTGAATCATGAATATCAATATTATGTCAACATATTATGTCATCAAAAATGAAGGATTTTTACCCCCCCCCCCCCCCTTCCTCCCCTTGTGATCACTTGTCATCAAATGGTCATTCCCCCCTCCCAGTTTGATGACATAATCAAACAATGATTAAAGAAACACTAAGACTAAAAAAAGATAATAATTAATACATGTAGTTGGTTGTTTTTATTCCATTTCCTGAGCTGCTTTGCTCTGAAAATCACTAAATCCTAAATAAGGAAAAAAATTAACAATTTTTTCCAGACATGCATGTATTTAACAAATGTAATGCCTTAATAACTTGTACACAATTACTACCAAAAATAGAGGAAAAAAGTATATGTCATCTGTTTTATTGATTGCCTTTTTTTCAATTGAAATAAAAAAAAAAAAAATGGGAAACGCTACTAAGAGACTTGAAACTGACAATGCTGTTTTCATCTTTTTCTTTTCCTTTTTTTTTTTCCATCCAAGACTTGATGACATAATCATTAG
>JBCAUA010006023.1:0-13377 GCA_038406235.1 Peronia verruculata | reverse complement strand
CAAGCGTCCGCCGCCTGCCCGGACCCGACAGGCACGGTAGGGAGCCCCCACAGCTGGGCTCCCAGGAGTATAACACCAGTTTGACTTAGGTAGGGGAGACCACCGCGGGAGCCCCATTCCAGACTTGAGCTATTAGCTTTCCTCATAGTTTTTAGGAGAAGCTCTATCTGTTCCCAGGCACTGAGGAGGGTGGGAGGGGGCCCATACCAATTTGACCTGAAGCACCCCTTTCCCACCTCCTCCAATTTCTCTGTAGGTCCAAGTGCCGTGGATGTATCAATGTGGGCCCCAAGCCGTCTCCCTCGCCACCATCGACACGGACCATCTCGCCCGATCCGGGCCCGGGCGCCTGACAGACCCAGCCGGGCCCACTCATTGGAGTTGACCCCCAACTCCTGTGGGGCCCCCACCGCGGGGTCCCGGACCCTCCTGGCGCCGCCACCAGTGCTCCACTCACTCAACACCCACTCTCACTTACTTGAAGTTCCGGACTGTGTCAAAGGAAGGCAGTAGACTGCCCTCCCAAGGTGCAATTGTAGCGGGTGCACACCCCTGGCTACTATATTACCTACTATGTCAATGGGGGGGTGGGTTCTGGCTATTTCAAAACCTCAGGGCCAAACGAAGCAGTGTCAGCCCTGGTCACCGGGCTTCATCACGAAGTCTCGGCCGGGCATGGCCCGGTGCGCCCGGGCCCCTCCTCTTCATAAGCCCAGCGCGGGCTGGGGCGAGCCAGTGTTCAACAACCCGCCCACCCGGGCAGCAGCCGACACCCCGGCGGTTGTGCAAGTCCGGTCTCATATGGACACCTACCAGAGTGGAGGTCCAAGCTAATTAACCCCCCCAGTTAGGGTGACCCGTTTCCGTTTTTCCCCAGGGCAAGCCCCGACTTAACTGTTGCTAACGCGAGACGGTGGAAATCTGGGCTAGCCATTAGGAGGTGGAGAACCCACCTGGCCTAGCTACACGTGACGGCTAAGGACTATACCCTGTGCCGTCCGCATGCCTCATACGAGGACATCCACAAGCGACCCCGAGGGGCCGTCCGCAGAGTCACCAAAGCAACATGTGATATTGCTAGGAGAGGTGATATTCAAGTGTTTTGTGCACCCTTTGCCTGTGTATAATCAAATCGCAATGATCTACGGCCTCATTTAGCAGCCAGGTGGACCCAAATCCTGATTGACAATACGCTAGGTCTACCGTTGAATGACCATTGGTCAAACACGTTAGAATTGACTTGGCGACTTTTTGATACCATTTTTACATGCAGAAAACAAAAATCGCATTTTTGGGGCAAAATCCACATTTCAGGACGCCCCCCCCTTAAGCTAAAATGGGTGATGTTGAGACTTCCAAGAAAATTGTGAAGAATTTCTTGAACACTTGATAGCTGATAACGAGACATCAATGTATCATGCCATGGCAGAAACTAAATGGGATTCCATGACCTGGAAGCATCCAACATCTTTGCCCACAAAAAACTTTCAGGTGCAACAACTGGATAAAGAACTACATCTAATGGCCACTGTGTTCTGGAATAAGGCATCGTTCTGTTAGACATTTTGTCTCATGGACAAGGCATTCATGCTACATGCATTCGTCATTGTGAAACACTTGACCGACTGAGAGAAGCTGCACACTGCAAGAGACTTCTGAGCAAGAGCATCATTTTTCAGCATGACAATGCAAAACCTCACAATGCCTAATGACAAGAGGCTGGCTCCATCACCTTGGAGAGGAGATCTTGCCACACCCACCCCATCGTCCTGACATGGGTCTATCAGAATACCACCTATTTGAGCTTCTAAATCACCACCTTGGAGGAAGAAAGTTTGACCGTGATGACAACTCACTGAAGAAATGCAAAACTGGTTATCATCCCTTGACACAAATTTCTTTAGTGAGGGAACCTGTTTTCTGGCTCAGAGCTGGCAAACTTGTGTCAATCTCCGGGTAAACTACATCGAAAAGTAGCTCTTGTTTGAGTTTTAGTGAGATCCAAACTGAAATATTTACTTTATGTTCATTTTCTGTTTACTTTCCAGACAGCCCTCATTGAAATTTCAGTCACAAAGTGACAGCATTGTGGTCAGTGATAATGATACTAGGTTTCCATAATTATCTCTTCCTGGTAAGAGTGCTGGAAGCTATTTCTATGTCTGAGAACAGGAAACAAAAAAAATCACACACCCACACCCACACAAAAGACAACAGCAAAGCAAAATATGGCAAGGGAGCTTCACAACTGAAAGCACTATACTTGGGCCATGAATGACACAGGGCACTACCCTCTTTTTCTGGCCCCGACCTCTTGTTACTGCGGAAGTTGAAACCCAAAGGTACAAATGGCACATATTGATACTGCGGCAATTATAAACATTAGCGCTAGGGAGCACTGTCACCCGCTCGTCAGATCTACAAGTTAGCGTAAGGGTGGACGTGCTGGTTGAGGGTCCCAGCAGGTTAAGCGGGGTTGTTCTATTATTTGGTATACAGAATACATTCTAATAGCATTAAGTGACTAAATATAATCATCGCAGCATCAATATGTGCTATTTGCACTACAGGGTTGCAACTTCCGTAGTAGCATGAGGTTGGGACCACAAAAAAGAAGGTAGTGCCGACCCTTGACCAGCAGAAGTTCACCCTAACGCTAACATGTAGCCTAGGTCCGCTGAGCAGGTGACGGCCCTCCCTAACGCTAGTTATGTATGAGACCCTTGACCAGCGCAAGTCCACCCTAACGCTAACATGTAGGTCCGACGAGCAGGTGACGGTCCTCCCTAACGCTAACATGTATGAGACCCTTGACCAACGCAAGTCCACTCTAACGCTGTCAAGGGTCCCACCAGGTTAAGCCAGCGTGGTATCGATTCCTCAGGACCACAAATCCACGGTTGTGCCCAAGGGTCCCAGCAGGGTTGTTCTAGGCTATTATTTGATATTTTGAACAGGCCACAGTATCGCAGTATCAATTCGTACTTCGGGCCTGTGCACCGGGGGTATTGATTCCTCGGGACCACAAATCTACGGTTGTGCCAAATTTCGAGAACATATGTCAGCGTCTCAAAAAATTAAGATCACTGAAATCTAGAAAATCCAAGTCTAGATCTAGATCTAGATATAGATTAAAACAGATTGATTTCATTGATCTAGCCTAGGCTGTAGTGTAGATCTATCTCGAGATGATGGCTCGACTTTACCTGAATTCTTGCAGTACTGGCTCGAATCCAGCGGCGACAAAACCCGTTGGAGGTGGAAATTTCACTGGCATGGCTAATTTGATAAACACTTCGCACTTTGTGGCCTTGTATGAAGTGTTGGATTTGTAGAGTCAGCTCACTTACTACATGTTGTACCTCTCGATGTCGACGCTCTCAACAGTGAACACTTCTATTTTGAACCCTGACCCCAAGGGCCAAGTCAAGGTTCAACTCTCTGAACTTTGACCTTTACTTGGCCTGTCAGGCTGTCACTCTTGAATTCCTCAGTATCGTGCGAAGCCTTCCTATATTTTCATAAAGAATTTTTTAGAGCTTAAGTTTGTGTTCGAATTGTATTGATTATTTTATATGGTACCACATGTATTATTATGTCTAATGATGTCTGTATGCCACACTTTAATAAACTGCATATTTTTTTTTCTTACTTTCATTAATAAATCGTAAAACATTTTTTAGACTCTATCGATCGACTGCTTGATATCGGAATTTTGTTAGTGGTCAGCATCTCGAGCATTTACAGTTGTTCTCTACGTGGCTTTTGTTTAATGTATAATTCATTTTATCTAGTACCACCTGAATATCAAATAAATTCCCGTTCCTTGGCCTCTTGAAATTTATTCGGCATAAACAAGATTGGCAGTTTTTACATGGACAGTAATTTTAATCACACAGTAGTCCGTGATAAGAACAGAAGATGATGAATTGCTGCATAATATTTGTTTTTCTAACCACTATTTCCCGTCCTGATTGGAGATATGCGTGTTCCTTGGCTCATGCTCCAGAGACTGCTGAAAGTCAAAGAAAGTACATGTACCTAGTATAGTATCAGGGTGGTCACTCCTGAACAGTGAGGAGTTAGGCCTACATTTGTACATGTATCATGCCAGACAATGTGATGGGTCATTAAATCAGGGAACGATGGTTTGAATAAAAAGACGTTAGCACTATTATTAGAATATGGACATGTATTACAACATTCATATTTTTCAGATAATCAAAACTCCTGCATTGAAATGAGGAGGAACTATACGCAAATGCTACAAAATTCAAGAAGTAAACATGTAGAATGTGTGGTCTATGAATGTTAAAATGTGTGCTAATCATTTCATGGGATACCGGTATGTTTTACTACTGAGGGTGATGCAGATGAGGCACCAAGAGCAAAGTACATGTACTGTTTCATACAAATTACAATTTGAAAATAAATACATGTAGCCATACATACACACATATAAAATATATATATATACATGTACATGTATTTGGATATCCAAAGAATCAGTTTTCATACAAAAGAAAGTGCCACTTTTGGAGCTATGGTATTTAATCTTCTTGAATGGTTTATTTGCACAATATCATTTCAGCAGCTCAATCCCCCCTCTCTCTGTGTGTGTGTGTGTGTGTGTGTGCGTGCGTGCTTCTGTTTGTTTTTTTTTTTGGTACATGTATTTGTATGAAAAATGTCATTTGGTTCATTTGGACGTATAGATCAAATCTAAACACTAGATGTGATAATAGGTTTCTGGATTATATCTATATCAATGGAAATCATTGCCCTACTGAGGCTGATGGGAGAAGGGAGTGACATTACTCCTTGCATGTATTGAAGATCACTTGTAAATTGTTTTTGACTACAGCATCTAGCAATATAAATGTAGAATAATTGAGTTTCATACCTGCATTTGATAAAAAAAAGGACATTTACACTACAGGACATTTTTTTTTAAAAGACTTTCAATCCCAAGTTAAGTAGGATCATCTCACTTTTTTTTTTTTTAAGAGGTTGTCTGTTTGTGCTGAGAATTTGATGTGGGTAGAAATTTGGGAATTTTGCCCAGACAGCAGCAAGCAGCCTACTCTTCCATCAATTTTGAACTGCCAAGGGTTCTTTAACGTGCACAATGTACACATAGGGACCTCTGAATATATTTATCTTTATCCGAGAGGGCTAGACATTGGGCTTTCCTATCCAGAGGAAGCCAGGGGACAGCTGAGCCACTGAAAAAAAGGAGATCTTTCAATCTTCGTGTCCTTCCATCCCTTGATGTGAGGACCTGCAAGTCAGCCAGAGTCCACAACCTCAACGATGTGAGTTGTTTTCACTGTGAAGCAGACACTAAACCACAGAGCCACTGTGCCCCCCAATTTGTGTCACTACAAGAGACAATCTACTTATTTTATGTACATGTATAACAATAAAATCAACATCAATTTGATGACAGGGAAGTTTGAAGTTTTAGTGTACTAATAGTGATACTGATGGTGTTCCCCGATTTCTCATGCTGAATTGCAAGTACAGTGGTCACCACTTAAGAACCCGCCATCTAAGAGCCTAGTCTGCCTGTGCTGCGCAACAGAATTTTCTGTCAATAATTTACTCCTCTAAGAACCAGATTATAAAATGAAAAATCCACCTCAGAGCCTCGGTCACTTAGTGTTGGGCCAAGACACTTGGGTACTTTTGTTATTTCACAACATATTGTCCACTTGAGAGAAAAGCACAGTGCTAGATATGCAGAAAAATGGGGACGAGGATGGAGGAAACGAGTAGGTAAAGGAGTGGTAATGATGATTGATGTATGACTGCATAATCAGGCCATAATGTGGAGTTCTTTGTTATAACTCATGGAACAGCACTTGTGATTGGCTCTGTAGATAAGGAGGAGTAAGTTTAACCTTTTGACTGGTCTAGTGGTCAGTTGTTTTGCTACTTCAGTCGGTCTGCCAATTTTAAACACTTGAGTCACTTGTGTAATTATTCATAAGGTATACATGTTTCATGTTTTCAGCAACAATGATACTGTCATGTGAAAACTCACTTGACATTTAAACCCTGGGCATTATTGATGTAATTATAGAACAATCAGGAATATTATAACAACAACAGAAACAACCCCCCACCCACACACACAGACATACAGAGGGACAAAGGCTGTAGGGCCTACCTATTTGCAATCAATTAATCATAGAGGTGAAGACAATCTGTGGTCAGACATTGCGTAATTTTTGAATGTACCTAAGAACCCGTCCACCTAAGGGCACACTTTTTTTTGTCTCCCAGTGACCGGGTTCTTAGGCAGAGACCACTTCATAGCACTGTTATTTGTTCTTTTGGAAACACATGTTGTTGTCGTTATCCCTCAATTAATAATTTGTATCTATTCTCTCAGGTTGCTTGTCTCTTGAAAAAGTTTGGGAAAGGAAAGGCGTATATGAAGCAGTTTTTAGGGTGGATTAGTTTTTGATTGACTAGACTATAAATATAACGGTTAAACAACTTGATAATGTATGTTTTAAATAATTCAACCTTTCTCTGCAACTTTTTTAAAAACCAGCATGAACTCAATCAAACAAAAATGGTTCCCAAGTGGGTGTTCCATTTATTTTCCAACCTATTTATAATGTTTAATATGAGAACATGTTTACAATCCTTTAGAATTGTACTTTTCTGTCTCTTAAGTCTTTCACTTCTCTCCCCAGCAAACGCTTTTTGAAAATACATGTACAAACATCTGAACAATTACAATCACATACAATGTTATGAGTGAACAGATAGTAACAGAACCATTGAATAAACGATTTATTTCCTTTTATTACACAGAACTACATGAGCACACTTTGCTATCACAAAACTAACATGTGCTCAAACATTGTGTTTTTCTTTCACTTTCATACAGTCTGCAAACATATCAATACAAACAACACAAGTTTCCAGATAAAAAAAAAAAAAAACTCAACAATTTCAAAACTTGCCTAGTATACATGCGGCAGCATCAACTGTCTTCCCCATTTGAAGCTCAAAGCTGGAATCACTGCTAAGGTTTGTCATGCTAACATAAGTTTCATATTACAGCTGGAGATATCATAAAAAAAAAAAAATGTCTGATCTTTCCTATTCAAGCTATTCAGCCACATACAAGAACTCCAGCATTAAAAGAAAAAGCATTATAACTTCATCAAACAGTCAAAGAGAACTTCCACGCCATTTCAATATAATTTCTTGTCGGGGTTTCTTCGTTCCCAGATCATACGGTGCTTCTGTTTCATGTAAGCATCAATCGACCCTTTGTAGGTTCTGATGTCACCATCTGCAAAAACACAAAACAGAAAAGTAAAAATAATTTATATATTAATATAATAAGAATAAAAAAAGTCAAGATCTAATTGAACAAATTTTATGGAATCACAAACAAATTTTATGGAATCAGAAATGAAAAAGTAACTATTTCTTAAAACATGTATATACATGTAGGTAATTAAAAAGAGTTCATTTACTTCCTTCCCATTCAATATACCACTGCCAACGACAGCTCTAATAAATGAAGGGTTTTGACCCCAAAATGCAATAAAAGTAGATAGGTGCATAAGGTCAAACCAAGAGGGAAGCAAAAGGGGTCCAAAATGAATGCAGCACAATTTACATTCGGTTAATTTATCTGTTCAGATGTAAGTAACGAAGAAAAAAAAAAAAAAATGGATACATTGCTGCTTCTAATACTATTTTGATTGAAAGGAGATGTGCTCGTTAAAGACGAAAGCTAAGGCATTCCAAATTCAGCAAAGGGACACTCTAAGTTTCACGATGTCCACCACTCCCAACCCTGCCTCCTGAACGTTCATTTTCTGCCAACACAATCACCAGATGCAACTTGGTCACCCTCCAACACTCCTCCCACTGCTTCATGTTATGTTATAAAACACTGTACCTAAATGTATTACCCACTATCTTTATTGGCATTTTTCAAGATGACAAAGCAAAACACTATATGTGATGAATCTACCTGCAGACAGGGCCGAGAGGATGCAGCTACGGTACTCACTGAACTCATTCTGACTACAATAGTTTAGTGAAAAAAGTATAACTTTCTAGATCTAATTGGCCAAATTGCGAGTAAAAATAGGGGGGGAGGGGGGTGGGGACAACTGCTTGCCACCCTCTAGTCCATCAAGCAAGTTCCCCTCTGTGAGAAAAACAAATGTTGACTCCCCGAGGTTTTCTAGGAGTAACATCCATGTGTGAACACGGCACAACTGGAGAATTCCCCATATCAAAGACAATCGGCGAAATGTTTCCTACCGTCCTTTCACCAAATTGCATCACATTTTCACAGCGGGGAGTCAGTGTGCGGCGCATGTACGAAACATCCACGGCTAGATGGAGATGATCGTGTATGAGGTGTGAAAAGGAGGAGGAGGAGACAATAGCTCTGATCACATAGTCTGAGGGAGGGTTTAGTCTTGTTTATTTATTGACAGTTGAAGGTATCCTATAGGTGTGCCATCGCGTGATGGGGGAAGCAAAAATGTGTTGAGATGAAGTGGCGCGCAAGCTGAGATTAGTTACATCTACTCTAGCATTGCTCTTCCTTTGATCTTACAGGGATGGGGACAAGAAAAAAAAAATTGATTAGTGAATACTGATGAGTCGACACCGATTCATCAGTTGATTTTTTAGTAAAGTAAAGAAGTGCTGGGCCAGAAACATATATGCTTTATGCCCCAAAACTGAACCATCACACCACCACTAAATGACTATACAGAGAGATTATGAAAATTCAATTGCGATTTTCTCAATATGTATGATTTCTTCACTTTTTCCCCTAAGGCTTTTTTATTTCTCAACCGATTGCCTTCAAATTTGAAATATACATCCTCCATATGATGTTTCTTTAACCAAATGCATAGCTTCTTCTGAATTTCATTTCAGTTTTTGAAGGAAAATTTGATATTTTGTGGAAAATTGTGAAAAATTTACATCTGTCAATATACATACAGTCGACTACACCTGAGTCGAACCCTTGTGAGTCGACTTTCAGGTGAGTCGATCTTTTTTCTTGGAACAGGTCCCGGCGCTTCTTTGTTTTATTAAAAATCATACTGATGAATCGACATCAACTCATCTGTGTTCACTAATGAGTCAATCTTTTTTCTCCTGACCCCGTCCTTATATAAGATCAAAAGAAAAGGAATGCCGGAGTCGATGTAACTAATCTCAGCTCGTGCGGCACTTCATCTGAGCACATTTTATGCTCCTCCCATCACGCATCAGCAAGATTATAGACTAACATGAACTGTCAAACTGATTCACTAGACAGCACTAAATCTCCCTCAGACTATGTGATCAGAGGTTGACCGGTTATTGTCTCCCCTCCTTTTCGCACCTCATTCATGATCTTCCCCATCTACCCGCTGATGTTTCGTACTCACATCGCACATCCCATCCCCGCTGATAAAGTGTCATGCATTTTCGCATAAGGGGGGTAGGAAATGTAGTTGGGCAAGCGTCTTTGATGTGGAGGAATTCTCCAGCCGCACTGCGGTTCACACGTGGATGTTACCCGGGGAGTCGGCCGTTGTTTTTCGCGTCGCGGGGAACTTGTTCGCTGGACTAGTGGGTAGCAAGGAGTTGTTACCCCCCCCCCCTTCTTATTTTTACATGTGATTTGGCTGGTTAGACCTAGACACTTTTTCACTAGGCTATTGCGGTCAAAATGAGAACAGTGGGGTACTGCACCTTCCCCGCCCCGCCAGCAGATCGATTCATCACAAGTAATGTTTATCATCTTGAAAAAGGCCTAGTAAAGAGGTAACACATGTTCAGAGTTTAATAGCATGATGAGGTGGGAGGTGTGTTGGAGGATGACAAAGCTGCGTGCGGCAGTGATCGTATTGAGTTGAAAATGAATGTTCAGGAGGCAGGGTTGGGAACATAAAGGCCGATGACAACGAGCATCTTCAATGTCATGGGTTACATTAAAATTATTAAATTGAACCAAAACCTAGATCGATCTCATTTGAAAATGAATAGAAGAGATCAAATTTGATGCTCGATGAATTATAATACCTGACAATATGTCATTCCAAAGAAATACATGTAGTAGTGTCTAGTTTTGGGGTCTTTAGTGACATACCATGAGTCGAACTACGGATGAGTCGATTCTATTTTTCCTCCCCCAATAGCATCGATTCATCCGTATTCCACTGTATTTCCAAAATTTTTTAAAAATATTCTATTACATAAAAACAAAAACAAATGCATTAATTCATTGTCTTTTACTTTTACATAGGAACATATTGTTTATATGCAAAATTTCACACTATAAGCTAATAGCTAATTTTCAAAACACAAAATGCAATATGGTGGCATTGTCATGGCAACCAGATGCAGAACAAAATTTTTCTCCACACTTTTCCTCTAATTTGGACATGCTGAATCCGAATTTGAAGCCTAAAATATCCCTAGTTCAAACTTCGAAAAATCACTCTACTCTCAAGACTCACACCTTCCCTTAAAGAATGTGGATACTGCAGTACTGATAATACAGAAATATTAAATACAATCATGACAAAGATGTGAAAAAGAAGCTACATGACTTACATTTGATAAACCAATTAGTGGCAGCTTCTTCATATTCTTCTGATATCTTCCTACATTTATTCAAGTTATCAGGTCCTTCCCATGTAATACATTCCAACTTTCTCTGACGAAGAAACTTCACAATATTGCTGTCTACTGCCCTGTGAAGTCAAGTAAAGCATTATGTTTTAAAGAACTAGAAAAGAGCACTGGTTGCAAAATGTAATTCAAACAAAAAAAAAAAAGCAACATTTAAAAAAAAAAAAAAAGAAAGATATTTCTTCCAAAAGAAAGATTTGTACCAAAATTTGATAAGCTTTTAATCTATGGTAAATAATATAAGTTGTGCATATCAAAATTGACATTAAGAAATCACTTCAAGCACATCAGGGAATTTTCTAACAATTTTATTTCAACTGCTTAAGGGGGGGGGGGGGTTGTCTGAAACTGGATTTTGGCTCAAAAATAGGTTTCCGTTTTCTTTTAAAAGTGTGGTCTCTGCTGAATGTAAAAATGGTATCAAAAAGTTGATATGTCAATTCTAAGGTGTCGGGAGAGTGGTCAAGCAAAGTTTGATCTGCCACTCAGCCATCCAGGCTCTTGCTCATTTGGGGCTCTTTATTCAGTGATAGATCATCACTATTTCACAGGATACGGGCAAATTGCGTAGAAGAGACTTCATTATGATCGCCTTCATCAGTATCGGGAGCCCCAGTGCCATGGGTGGACACTGACTGACCATCTGAGGCGCTGAAAACACTGGATATCAGTGAAAATGTTCACCTGGGCCTCTAAAATAGACTTCCCACGGCCTTACAAAGGTGAAATATGACGCGTTTCTGCATTTTCAGAGTGTAATAGTGGATTATCTGTCACGGGAAGGGTAAAAAACGCTCTTGGTTTCGACCATGGAAGACATGGCGCCCATATATAGCCCTCTCTGGACCCTAAAATGACTCCACGGAAGCTCTTCTGCTGATGGCAGTAAGGAAGTAAAAATGGAGGAAAAATGGGGAGTAGGGGCAGAGGAGAAGCCAAATAAAGGCATAGAAATCATGGTAAGAGGTCTAATAGGTGAAACAAAGATGTTTTGGGATTGCAAGTCTGATCAAAAGCTCTTTTCGGCTGCTTTTTTTTTGTTTTTTTCGAGAAAAAAACTTTAAATGTGTTTTTTAACACAAATGTGCTATCTACTTCTTTATTCATGGAGCAATTGCGATGAATTTTGGCATGAATATAGATCAAAACAATATATAAACTATGACAGGAGGGATTTTTGATATCATTTTAAATTTTTGAGAAATTTGAAATTTGAGATTTTAGGGTCAAATTTTTGAAAAATTGGCGACCTTTTCACGTACCAAATTTAAAAAATTATATGAAAAAAAAAGGTAAGCATTTTATCAAAATTCTGTTTGGCCAAAATTTAGATATGGAGTGGTAAAATATGTACACAAAATTACAAGCACATCCGTTGGTAAAGTTCAGAGCCTATAGAAGGTAAAGTTATGCAATATTGCCTAGCAAAATCCAAGATGGCCGTCGTTGCCATGGCAACCATGAGTGATTTCAATTTTTTTAATTGTTTTCCTCTAATTTGACCATGTTGAATTCCATGGTAATGGTTAAAATCATCACCACCCAGCAGTTTCCAAAATGACTCCCAGGAGACACCACCCCACCCCCCCTCTCCCCAAGCTAACTACCGGTGCATACAATATGGTAATACAAATTTAAGGTCTAATGTTTTTCTTACTTGTCTCGGTAGAACTGCTGATCTGCCTCATAAATACACACAACATCTTCCACGTCACACTGATCCACAGTTGGTACTCTGTTGAAGCGACGATGGTAGAATTTCTCTTGATTCTTTTTCTGCATCGGCAGGACTACTTTCTCTGTTTACAGACAAAACATTATTGTTAGTAACAAATTACAGTTTGCTATTAAAGCAGTAATCAGAAAGCATCTACCTTATCAAATGTTCAATGTCTTTTACCACAATGAAGTCCACTAGAAAAGAAACAACAAACATGTTCATATAATCTTAAATCATTTTACATGATATAATTTATAAATGTATCTTTATAGGCTATATATTATAGTCTAGGCCTATATTTTAAAATGCAAATCTGCAAAACAATTTGATCATCCTCTTCATAGTTATCCTCAAGGGGCCACCTGGTATGTTTCTCTGTGTTTACATTGTGTTACTAGTGTTAGTGATCGCGCATGCATGACGTCTCTTGTTTTATCTTCCAGCAAATGTCATGCGAATAGTGCTGTGATTTTTGTGGATTTTTTTTTTTTTCTCCTCTAAATCACTTTCCAAACTAAGACAATATCAGACCTGTAAAAAATGGCTTTTTCCCTACTTTTGGGTTTCTAATGAAATTGATCAGAAGAAGCGTAAGTTGCAGTTTTAATCTATGAATGACGCATCTTCCCCATGTAACTGAAATTTCTACTTCAATCCCAATACCAGTATTTCAGTCGATATTTGGTCTGTTTTCTTTCACTGTGCTTTACGACTGTGGCAGACTGATCCCATTAGGATGCACGTGCAGTCAGTAGTGAGTAGATCTAGTGATACTGATAGTGAATGATAAATGGTGACAGTTCGTGGCACTTTGTTCCTAGATCTAGATCTACATCTATATACAGTGCTGCGAAGTCCGCGCCTCTATTTTTAGCTATCGGCCTAAATTTTGCGAAATCCCGTTCCTGTATTCAAATAAGTTATTAATCATTCTCGCGAGACCAGAAGGGGATTACCCTAGGTTTGGGAAAAAC
>JBCAUA010006012.1:0-13377 GCA_038406235.1 Peronia verruculata | reverse complement strand
GATCCGTCATATTCATTTTGACTTCCTAGAAATACTAAGAAGGATGTAACACTATTATCTTGAATTTATGATGCTCTCTCTTAGGTCTTTTTTACTTCCATCTACTTGTTGTATCATTGTCTTTGGTCCCAGAGAAAGATCATTGGTCCATTATGTACATATGGCAGTATCCATCTCGAGACTCTCACTCTACTTCTTTCCTTAAGCAGGCCACACACTTACAAACCGAATGTTCAAGTTCAAGCCACATGAGCTGTTGGCATAAGGAATTTGCCACACAATTTCATGTTTTTTTAACCGTTGGCTTACGCAAAATGTCCTAGTCCAAGCCAGTCGTATCAATGGGGATTGTTTTTTACCAGCCTTGTTATTTCCCTTTGCCAGCACAAAGGTGTTGAACAAACTGCATAAAGAGCGAATAAATGACTTTTATACTTTTTGTTTGAAATGTACATTATAACATTTTTTTTTTTTAAATCATAGTATTAGGAAACAGCTTTTTTCACATCATAATAATTTTAGCAAAAAACTTTTGTGATCAGTTTTTGAAATGACAAGATGAAAAGTGAGTTTTTTCTTCGTTAACATTGTTCCTTCTAGAGTCCTTGTATCTGGTTAAGGGAAGTGATGGCACCAGTCAAAAACAATCCTCGTTAGACGGTGTCTATTAGTAATCACATGAAATGAACGGTTCCCTTTATATTGCTTATGTGTGATCTCAGATCAAACATATTTTGTCTGACTCTCTTGATAATGAAGTCAAAATTTATGAAATTTTGTTAATAATATGTTTCAGTTGTAGAAGATCAGGCAGAGAGTCTTGGACATTTCGACTGGCTTGAAGGCTTGAAAGCCCGATTATCAAACCTGTCATGAACTATCACCTATGTTCAACTCACCCATTTTCCGCACACCATAGATTGCACTGAAATAAATAACGACCCTGCTGATAGTTCATGTCAGCATGTAAGTGTATGGCCTGCTTTACACTAACTTTTCACACTCTAACATTTGCTGCAGTCTGAAGGATTTTTAACCCTGTTCTTATCATGTATTTTCTCAGTCCAGATTTCATGTTCACAAGGTTTTCAACTATACATCTCTGTGTAACAGATGTTTCTCCCTTTTTCCTTTTCTCTCTCATTCTCTCTCTCATTTTTTTTTTTTTTTTAATGTTCAAGTTGCACTTTTTTCTATGTCTGTCCTTCGATATAAGTTCATTGTTGACAAGTTGTACAGAATATATAAGGTTGGTGTAACTGAGTTGTTTGTCTTTTCTTATCCCTTCCTCTTTCTCTCTCTTTCTCTTGTTTTTTTTTTTTTTTTTAATGTGCAACTTTCTCTTTCTTCAACTTATCATAGTAAATTTTACTCTTCTGTGATGTTTTCTTTTCTGTGTTTTTATCTAACTTATTGACAAGATAAAAGTACAGATTGTATATTTGAGTTTATCTAAGTTTTCTTTGTTTTCCTTACTTGCAGCTCTTGCTTCATTTGAATCTCCCTAATAAATTTCACTCTTTTCTGATATTTTATAATCTTCTGGGATTTCATCATTGACATGATCTACATCTAGATATATCTTTATGCGTCCTGGTTTTTTAGTTGTATGTTTTTTTGGTTTTTTTTTTTTTTTTTCAACATTTTAAGTTGAAGTTACAACACTTTTTTCCTTGCACTGTCCATCAAACACTATGAAAGTGAAACATGACCTGACATTGTACACCCCATTCGCTATGTATCAACATCTGTACACAACTGCATGTCATGAGAAATTTTTAACGATGCCGTGTAAAATTAATTTTGTATAACCTTGTAAATATCACAAATTAATTTTGAACCTGTGGTGATGAGGCAAAACTAAAAATGTTTCAGAAATGAGCACAAAAAAAAAAATGTAATGTAATATAATACCTTAACTCTTTGACTACCTTTCACCGATACATCGGCGCCTTGAGCCGACACATAAGCCCTCATAAACGTAATATGTCTCGCAACCAGTCAAAATCAGACGTATGTTGATTTTTCACCATATGGGGTTTTTGGTATCATGTGATAGCTTATTTCGTACCCTTTCAGGAAGTGAAAAATGTTTTGAGCTAAATCTATTCTAGCCAGAAATATTGCAGTTTTAAGAGGCAAATGGGAACCACTCAGCAATGAGCGGAATTCCGAGTAAATCGAGTTTAAATGAACGGTCGTACACATAAATTTACAAGCCTACCTCATAAAAAAAAAGATTTTAATCAAGTAATATGTATAAATCGAGGGTAAGACCGATACTGTCTTGTTTAGAAATGAATGCACTTTCGATTTCTGCAATAAAAAAAAATTTGATATCTGACCCCCCTCATCACATTCAAAGCCTGATTTCTCCGTTCTAGCCCAGCGACTTATGTCTCATTTTGACTGGCCACGAGACATATTTTTTTACTATGACTGTTCTACTGCTATGCCAATATTGCAATCCTGTGCTGAGCATCAGTTATGTGGTCTGTTTCTGAAGCTGTTTTCTCCTTGCTGAGGCTAATCATATCCACAATCAGTCCTGATACTGTGCACAAGCCAGTTGGCATTGATCGCTAGACTTTCCCACACTACCACAGGCAATCAGAAATGTCCACTGTTTCTTCAGTGTTACTAATACTATTGTTACATGACTTAGCAGATTTCTTGCCTGATTTGGGTTCTAATCTTTACCCACTTCATCTGCTGATCATTAAGTTACGATGCCTATCAAAATGTGCAGAGAGGCAAATTTTATGTTTGTCAGTGGTTAGAAACAATGGATCAAAGGGGAACAAGGAACAGTAAAATTGGTAGGCTAACTGTGATTGTACCATACACATGTACTGTTGGTAGCAGTAGAGTGGTTAAGTCTTCCTGTTGACACATTTTGTTTTCATCTGGTTGTTTGCTGTGGATTGTGAATATCTGATTTTTCAGATGCGGCATTAGCATTTCTAAAACACAGTCGGAACTTCCCATCAGTTGCATGATGCTACGGTCGCTCACATTTTTGCAGTCTTACAGTTTCATCAATGGACGAAGCCTAAATTTTGAAAGAAAGCAAAGATCTAGTTTTTCTAGCATAATGAGTATTTATTTATGTTTTTTGTTAATCTGTTGCCTTTGTCAGTAACAATGTTCTTGTTTTGATATTCAACTTTAGTTTTGTTGTAGTAACTGTAGTGTCATTTTACCATTTAGAGAAATATTAATTCATTTCTAGGGAAAAACACATAACACTAAATAAAAACACACAGAACTGTAATTTAAAACGTTCATCAGCAAATGTTCAAAAGTTTGGATGTTAAGATAATTACGGTCTAGAAATAGTAGGAATAGCAGATAAAAACAAATGTTCACATTTTTACGTCATTGATTTTGTTAAAAATAGATCTATTCTGTCTTAGTTAAATGTTGGCATCCTGCATTCTGGATAGATTTATTTGGTGTCGTGTCCTGCAGAATTTTGTCTCAAAATAAGGAAAAATAGTGGGTCGATGAACATGGTTGTGTTATACTGAGCTATGTTATCATATTCAAGAAGTATATTGATGGCATCTTTTCCAGACTTGCTTGGGGCAGAGAGCGAGCTTTCCATCTCCTGGGTTTGTTCAGCCTGCTGATGTGCACAGTGCTTTTCACATTACAGGCTTTCCTGGCTTTCAGATCCTATCAGGTAATGTAGATAGTACTGATAGACAGCAAAGTCTGAACATGCAAAGTGCTTCACAGCAGCATTGAAAAGAATAGTTAAATTGGTTCCACTTGTTTTATATTTTGAACTAGTTTTGCCTTGACTATAAGAATAAAACAATGGATTTATAAAAACCATATTTCCCCAGTTGATATAGACACAAATAAGCAGGAACGTTCATTAGTTTATAAATCAAATTTCTCTGTTCGTAGCTTCTATCTATTCTTGTAAACCCTTTGCTTTCTGGAAACTTATTCAAAGTTTATTTTTTATTAGAATGAAAATTCTCCTCTAAGCAGTTAATGTAATTGGTACAGTAGCTTCCTAATTCTAACAATACATTTCCTCAGCATCCTGAACCCCTGATGTCCATAACTGTCTCACTATTTGCAAGCTTAGAATGCTTTTCCACTATTTTTATACTGATGTATGTGCACTGTCTTAATGTATCCTATGAAGATCCTGCCTCCCTTGTTTTCAAACACTAATTCTTTATTAATGTCCTCTCACCCAGCAGATCATGCACCAGTTGAACACCAAATCTCACATTCCTGAGCTGCTGTACCAGATTTACTTCGAAGGCCATGACTGGGCCATGAATCTTGACAAGGTGGATCTGCGAGCCAACACAACACTGTACATGCATTGACCACTGAGAGGATTAGCTTGGCCAGTAGAAACTGGGCCGTTACATGCACGTACTTAGATTCATAATGTGGCATGATGAAATGAAGTGCCTGTCAAACTGGCTTGATTCAACTGTGAATGAATTTCTTATGTAATTTTTTTTTTTGCACAAACACCTTCTGCATCCATCTGAAAATGCATTTCATATTTAAGCTTGATGAAATATTTTGACTAAAAGTCCAAAAATTGTAGTGTAATGACATGACCTGAATGAGAATTATTAAAGATTAAAAAGATTGATAAGCCATCCTCTCACAAAATTCAGCTGCAGCAGCTGGTCGTCCCCTTCATTTTAGCTGCCACTGTCTTGTCTTCCACTCAGAAGGTAACACAAAGATTTTTTCATCTGCAGAAAAAGAAAGAAATAAGCTTTAATGTGATACGACTAGCTCTATAATATTTTCAAAACTAGACCAGCGCCTGATTCCTTTGTGTAGCGTCTCATGTATTTATGGAAGAACTGGAATGACGTATGTGTTATATGTGCAGATGATATGAGATGGAGGAAATATGCACATATTTTTGTTTAAGATTCTAGACGAGTTGGTTTTTCTACACCTACGGGGTGGTGATCTCAGTGATTGAGTTAGATTCGTTTGCCATCACAAAGTTGACACATCATCATTTACTACGGGAAGGATTTACTTGGCAAATTAAAATCATAATACCTGGAGAAACGTGGAAACTTTATAAGAATTTCTTTCGGGATATTTCATCACATTCAAGAAATAATGGTTTAGATTTGTAGGCGATACAAGTCAGTACTATTGTACAGCAGTGTATGTTAATGTGATGGTAATTTCAGTATGAGTATAGAGACGGGGTTGATGAGCATATTGGCCTCTTACCTCTTTCAGGGTTAAACTGGAAGTTTTACATGCACATACTAATGTTCATAATTTGTTTTATATCTGGACTTGTCAGTTACATTCAAGATAGTCTTAGTAATGATGTATTTTATATTACCATCTAGTCAGAACAGATGACAGCACCGTTAGTCATGTTTCATTCACAAAAAACAAGAACATTGACACAGCTTAGCTTGAAGTCTCGTCACAATGGTTTTATTCTTGTTGTCTCCGCTTCTTCTGCATTAGAGAAGTAGAGAAATGTGGAATCTGATCGTCAGATGGACATCATGA
The DNA here is from genome assembly GCA_038406235.1 of Peronia verruculata. Classification (NCBI taxonomy): domain Eukaryota; kingdom Metazoa; phylum Mollusca; class Gastropoda; order Systellommatophora; family Onchidiidae; genus Peronia; species Peronia verruculata. The sequence continues at coordinate 7,845 of JBCAUA010006012.1, read as the reverse complement.
TATTAATAAACTGATTCTTTAACCCCTTGAGCGCTGCCAGCCTGTGAACTTACTTTTCCCAGAGTTTTCGACAGCTGGCTGGCAGAGAGAGTTTAATGTTTATTCTTAAGGCAGATATGTTGAATTGAGCTATAAGACCATAACACCTTCATACTTTCATCGATTCCTGTCACTTCAATCACATTTGATAAATTTAACAGTGACTAAGACAAGTGTGATTCTGAACTGAAGAACTGCTGAAAGTTGGACATAAATTTTCTGTTCATTGAAGCAGATAACAAGAGCACTGCATGAGTCATTCTCTAAAACTTTACACACTGTTTTAAAGGGTTAGTACTGATTTAGCCAACTTGGGTGTTGTTTTCTCTTTGTTGCACTATGGCACTCTTCTGTATTTTATGAGTACCCGCTGTTTTGTGCTATATTTTGCTAGAAGTGTATGACAATGAAAGCAGCGTGGATTTGACATGTATGAATAATTTCTCATGGTATAGAGCACATGGTTTATTTGCTCTGGTAAAGTGATGGAATTGATGACCAAGCTATGTTGATTACTGGGCATTCAGGCAATGTATATCAGGAAATAAAGGTGAAATTGACATTTCATAGATACTTTCTAGCCCAAAATGATCTGAGTAAGTTTCAATTGTCCTGCGCAGATTTATATATTATTTTTGCCAAAGTGATCTGGAAGTACTTTTCAGTTTACCCTTGAATCTGATCTGAATCCTAGCTGCAAGAAATTTGACATCATTTTTCAACTACAACATAACAGTCAAAGGCCTCGGTCTTGCCGTTAGAACCAAAAAGTTGTCACGCAGCCACCTATCAAGTCGTCAAAAAGTTGTCACACAGCCACCTATCAACTCGTCAACTATTGATTAGAAATGTATGCCCACTTGCTATTTATTTATTCACCATATTTATGCTTATTAGAGGGAAGCAGATGCAGAGTCGATTTCCTTCTAGTCCTGATAATGTGCAATTTTAGTTTGCATTTGTTATGATTCTAGAAGTCTTGTATGTGCATGATCTGTTGACAGCCTGTGGCCTTGCTAGTTCTAGCCATGTATCATTGGTATTGCAAGCATTCTGCATAGTCCAAATTTTGTAATTTAGTCATTGTTTTATTTATAAGTAGAAGCCCATGGCAAATACATGTTATGCTTGAATCGTGTATTATACCATGATGCAGTTGCAAAGTTTGAGTCATCCTTTTTGCGAAACTCTATGTGAAATCATCAAAAGCAAACATGTAGAGGGAGATGCAGCTCAATATTTGTCTGATTTTATGTGGTGCTTCTTTCTTTCCACATAAGCTAGTCATGACAGCGGAGATTGAAGATGTTGCCCAGTAACAGACAGCTATATTTAAATCTGAGCTTTTCATTTCAGGATTCAGGGCATTTTTTACAATATAAATTCTTGTCAGAGATTTGATTGTCTAGTGCATGAGTCATCTTTATCCATGTTTTAGGTGTAGACAGTGCGCGAGCTCAGTTCTTTGTTGTCCTATCTCCAGTTTGGGCCATTGGGAAATATGTGGAAAAGGGATAGTAAATCTACTATATATAGTAGTCATTTTACCAATTACTTGCCCAGAAAGGTATATTCTGAAAATCATTTTGTCCTTTCTCTTATGTACAAAAACATTTGCTATACACAACCTATCAGTTTTCTCAAAATGTGAAAAATGGAGATAGGACAACAAAGAACTGAGCTCACGAGTGGGAGGATGTGATGAAATGCGACATGTAAATGTACCTGTATGTTCAGGTAAAGGCATTTTTTTTTCTTGAGGGAGTTTAGCCTAAGTGAAGGCTTTTGTGAACTGAAGATGAGAAAGTATTTTGTCATTAGAGTCAGAATGTTGATTATTGTCAGGATGTGTTCTTTCAATTCGTGGTTAAAGAAATAGAACTAAGAAATCACGACTGCGCATGATGCAAGAAAAAAAATGATAAATGTTGAGACAAAAATATGAACATGCAATACTAGAAGCCAGTTAGAAGATATCATGGCAGTGTTTTTTTTTTCCAGTATTTTTAACCAGTCTTGAAGTGGATGATGAAAGAAGAAATGTTGAAATAAAATATAAGCCTGCACCTACTAGGAGAAGTTACTGAAGTCACAGTGTTTTGTTCAGCATGAATGATTATATGTATCCTGTTATTGCTCATGATCTGCACATGATGAAATGAGAAAGAGAAACAGTTGTTAGGTTAAATGTGACCCTATAATGTTGAAGTTGCAATATCAGATTGCATTTGGCTGACCCACTTCTCCATATTGGTGTGCTAGAAATGTAAAACATATGTCTTACGCCCAGAGCAAATGAGTCACAAGTCATTTCTGGTGATCACGGGTTACGGCCATTTTTGACTATTTTGCAACTCAGATACCAATTTTTTCTTTTCAGGTTAGAAAATGTTGAATTTTTGTCTTGTGGAAAACAAAGAAAACATTTTGGTATCTCAGTCCGAAAATAGTTAAAAATGGGCGTAACTGGAACTCTCCCTGATCGACTTCCGACTCATTTGCCCTGGTCGTCAGACATATGTAACAATACTGTTTCATACTTTGTCATCATAGCTGTTTGTTCACCCATCTTATTATTCAAACTGTGAGATGGAAAACTGATTTCATATTTCCCAGTTGTCTCGTTAGAACCTGAAAAGTTTGCCCTACACATTGGAGGAATTGTATGTCTTAAGGTGGTGGATGTTCTTCAGATTCCAGGTATGCAGAGATGACTATGAAATCAGTTTACTGTTTGTCAGTTTGAAAAATCCCATTTAGGTGTAATGAATCATACACCAACATATAGTGACAGCTTCTACATTTGGAGAGAAGTCGGTGATTGAGTATGCGCTGATCAGCAAATCAGTTGGTTGAATGATGACTGAAACATTATGCGGAGTGAAGAGGCAAAATGCAAGGCAGTGAATTTGCATCACAGACTATATGTTTCGCAGCCAGTCAGAATGAGACGTATGTCAATTTTCACCATTTGAGGATTTTGATGTAATATGAAAGCTTGTTTCATACCCTTTCAGATGATGAAAAAAGTTTTGAAGCTAGCTTTATTCTAGCCAGAGATTTTGCAGTTTAAAGAGACAAGCGGGGACACACACACCCCCCCCCCCCCCTCCCCCAGCAATGACCAAAGTTCTTAGAAAATCGAGTTTTAATCAAGTCTAACACATTGATCCACATACTTTCCTCCTATTAAAAACCGATTTGAATGAGGAAATATTTTTAAATCAGCGGTAAGACCTATGCTATCATGTTCAGAGATGAATGCACTTTCACTTTCTACAATAAAAACAATTTGATGTCTGACCCCCTTCATACCATTCAAAGCCCAATTTCTCGGTTCTAGCCCAGCGAATTACGTCTCATTTCGACTGGCCGTGACACATATAATAATATGTATACAATGTACTATGATGAAATGTTTACTATAGAAGTGTGGGCCATCCTACTGCTACATGGTCTTTCTTGCTATCATATCTTTGCATTTTAAATTTTTTTTTTAGCAAAAACAAAGGTATTTATTCTCTTATCAAGAACGAGGGTGTTGACATTATGTTTATTATTGTTGATATTGAGAAAAACAAATAAAGATGATATACTATATTTTGGGGATATAAATTTTCCATCTGTCATGTAAAATTCCTTAGAAAATAAAAGAAAAAAAAAGGATCTGAAAATGAAACAAAATTATACATAGAAGTTTTTATAACAAGACAAACGGGAGGACTCTATCGAAGGGAAGTAACGAGGACATGAAAAAATAAGGACATTTTATTATCTACTTATCTCCCTTATTAGTCTTACAGGTTTGCCCTTATTGAAGAGATTGAAGAGATACATGTAATAAATTATTACGCCTTCCAGCCTCCTGCGGGTGGTTAACCTTGGTATTAATTTGTACATCAGGTCTAGGGTGTGCTGTAAGTGTAGTCCTGAATGTGTAACCAGTTTGTTCAGAGTGTAGTTTTCTTCTTGAGTAGTCATTTGGCAGCCATGGAAATGCTGTATAGTAGTTTTGTTTCTAGAACCAACACACATGTCCATTGTAAGTAGCACAACTTAGGGCATGATTGTAAGGTTATGGGGAAAGGGAGGGGGGGGGGGGGGTTGTCAATGAGTGGCTAAGTTGAGGTAACCAGCTACAGGAGGTTGAAAGATTTACAAAGATTGGCTAAGTGTTTGTTTCTCTGTTAAAATCAGGGATGTCAAATTTCCTACTTTTTGGCTGTCATTTCTCTTTTTGTACCAGGAAATGGAAAAAATTTAGAACCGGCTTGCCTTTTTTTTTTTTTTTCAACTTACTTAATGATCCCATTCCTTTAAATCTTTGGTTAGGGAAACCCTAGTCTAGCCTTCTTGGATAACTGTGAATATATTTCAGAGATCCCGTATGCATGTTACACATAAGCTAAAGAACTGTATTCAGATAAAATTCTAAGGTGAAGATGTTTACTGTCAGGGCATAGTTTCCAAGTTTTTACCCATAAAATTTCTTCTTATCAAACTGGGCATGCACTTGAATCTGAGATAATTTTATTTTCTGAGTGTTGAATGTCCACATACTTATTCAAAACAAATGTAAATAACAACAAAACAGCAGAGGGCATTTGGGTTATGAAACCAGCTCAAAACTCTATGTTGTTTGTGTGAAGAATGTATCTATGGGATATGGGTTTCTTTTATTTCTTGGTGCTGATTGTATGTATACATAAGTATGTACTCTTGGAGTGGGTGATGTCTGCATTGAACTGAAGACTGTCGAAATGTCGTCAGATTTATCAAAATTCAAAGTAAAAATTAATAAAGTTTATTATTGATCAATTTATATTCATGGTGTTATTTGATGTCTTATATCTGGGTTTGTTTATGCCAGATTTGTTTGTTTATTTGTTTGTTTGTTTGTTGTTTCTTTAACTCGTAATTTTTTGTCATGTAATTGCAGCGTTGCTGTTTCTCATATTGCTGTTTTGTTTTTACTGTGATTGACAATCTAAGATTTTTATCTTATAGTTGTCACGACCAGTTTACAGGACACCTAGTGCAGGGAGGAAAATGAAGGGAAAAGTTGGGAGGAAAACTTCCCGGAATGGATGAGCTTTGTGCTGGCCGAGACCATAAGGAGCATGGAGGACCGAGATGAATGGCCTAAGCTGGTTGTCAAAATACACACACACACGCAAGTACGCACGCACACACACGCACACACAAACACACCCACACACAGACAGAGGCAATTTGACATGTTCAGAAAATTTCAAGTACATAACTTGATGCCCAATGTCACAATTAAGAAAATAAATTTTGTCCTCACAATGTCACAAATAACACCTGGTCGTTTAACTTCGTCAATTTTGTTTCACCGGGAGATCCCATTTTAGATTTTGATTTCCTGATAACTGTCCTGCAGTAAATACCATTCACTTCCTGCCTGAAGCACAGCTAAAATAGATAAGATGAGTGAAAGTTTGTCGTCACACTAATTTTAGTATGTCAGAAATAACAACCTGCTGTCACAGATATCTTTTGTGGTCAAAAACTATGTCTGTGAGGTAGTTTTGGGTCAAATCTAGCGTATAAGAAAGTCTATTATTAAAATGGAAAAAAATGCATTGAGAAATATGCTATGCCGCACATTTCAAAATGATAGTTTGAATTATTTGTGATGACAAATGGCATGTTGTCATAAGTAGCAAATGATACTATTGTTTTAAATTATAGCAACAGTTGACCGCATTGTTTTTCTTTATTACTTTGTGTAAAAGTATTCCTTGTTAATTTATATTTATTATTCAGCCACACAGAGATAGGGTATCAAATATTATTTTAGCATTTCTCAGGTTTTTTAGCGTTGTTTGTGACAGACTTGTTAGATGTCACATGTCTGTCATCACTTTTACATGCGGTAACAAATATAGATAATACTATATCTGTATTATTAGCTTTTTTTTTATTAGCTTTTTTTTTTTTAATTTTCAGCAGCCATTTATAGATACATGTAGATGTAATCATTAGTACAAATATGATAATACTATATCTGTATTATTAGCTTTTTTTTTTTTTTAAATTTTCAGCCACCATTTATAGATACATGTAGATGTAATCATCAGTGCAAACATAGCCTAATGCTATATCTGTATTATTAGCTTTTTTAAAATTTTCAACAGCCAGTTATAGATACATGTAGAGGTAATCATCGGTGCAAATATAGATAATACTATAACTGTATTATTAGCTTTTTTAAAATTTTCAACAGCCAAGATATCTGTAGATGTAACCAGTCTTTAGTCAGACTTGTCGTACTCGGTTTGTGGCCGGTTACAACTTTTCACGACTAAATAATTAATGTTGTGTCTAGGTAGTGCGGTAGGGTTCGTATTACTCCATTGTTCACAACTCCCTAAAACACAGGCTTTAGTCTGTCCAAAGACAGATTTGTCTAGGTGCGGTACTAGCCTTATTTCCCGAGCCCAGCAGTTGGTACACTAGTGCTGTTGATGGAGCAACGACTGGAAGACTCGGTGCAGTTTACTAGCAAACCTCTGTTGTCATTTGGGCAGTCCTTGTTTAATTCTCTAATGAAATGATGGTCACTACTCTCTCTCAGTAGTCCCGATCTGTTTTCACTGGGTTGACCAGGCACATATCGTTTGTTTTTCTTAAGCCTTTCAATCCTTAGAAAGTAAGATTATCTCGGCTTTTAAGAGGTTGCCAATTTTTGCTGAGAAATTTCGTGGGTAAAAATTTGGAATTTGGAAATTTTGCCTGGACCTCAGCACTCCGCCTACTCTTTATCGATTTTGAACTGCCAAGAGTTCTTTAATGTGCATAACGTACATATGGGACCTCCGAAATCTCTTCTTCCTTATCTGAGAAGGCTAGACTTCGGGCTGCCCTACCCAGAGAAAGCTATGGGATTGTTGATCACTGAAAAAATGTGGGTTTTCGATTTCCATGCACTCCCATCCCCTAAAGGTAGGATCCACGAATCAATCCTGGCCACTACTTCACCATGAAGCAGATGGCAAACCACATAGCCTCGGCAGCCAATTTGTTGATGTAGCTCCTATGCGCTGTGTTTATTTTTGTCTAGCATATGAAGTTTCTCATCAATGTAGCCTACTACTTCTACTTCTACTACTATACTACTACTACTACTATTGCTATACTACTACTACTACTATACTACTACTACTACAACCACTACTACTACTACTACAACCACTACTACTACTACTACTACAACCACCACTACTACTACTACTACTACTACAACTTCTATACTACTACTACTACAGCTATTACTGAACTACAACAACTCTTACTAGTTTACTATACTACCACTACTACTATTACCACCACCACTGCTACTGCAACCACTACTGCTTCTACCACTATAAATACTAATATACTCCTTCTACCACTATAATACCACCACTTCTACTGTTACTATTATTATTAATAGCCAATGCGTTGTTTTCTCTTGAAATTTAAGGCAAAGACTGCCAACGCCAACCGACCCAACATTCTGATTCAACGCCAACAATAACACAATACACGTTTGTAGCATAGAATAAGTTGCAGTTGATGAAAGTTAACACTTCCAGTTCTACATTCCTATTCGATTCTTAATCATGGTCAATCTGTCCTACTATAACGTCTATTCCTGCTGTAAAGGTGTTATCTTTTGTACAATGTAGGCTATTATGTGCATAAAACATCTAGCAAACCTTGGTCACTCTGTGTGTGTGTGTGTGTGTGTGTGTGTGTGTGTGTGTGTGTGTGTGTGTGTGTGTGTGTGTGTGTGTGTGT
>JBCAUA010006001.1:0-10194 GCA_038406235.1 Peronia verruculata | reverse complement strand
CCCCCCCCCCCAACAACCACACTGAACTTTCCCCAAGAAAACGTTTTTTGAACACTTCAGCCACGGTCTCCGTGGGAGATTTTTTTTTTTTTTTAAGAACTGCCCACCTCGATGCTGATTTGATTTTTGTTTGTATAAACTGAACATTACTCAGAGAAAACGTGTTTTAAACGCGTCATACCATCGAACGTACCCTCGCGAGTTTGTTATTCAATTATTACCGCATTTGTAGAATAACGTAAAAGATAATATGCTTTTTTTTCGGGTTTATGTACATAGAAACACAGATCCATATGCAACAATGTTGTGTGCCAGCAGTTTTCGAGTCGATAGGCCTATTGTGGGTTTTCTTGCAATTTTATAATATAGATAGATAAGTCATAACGAGTGGATATAAATGAAGGACCCTGTTTGCTAAAATTATTTTTGCTTTCAAACATATTTCATTAATGCCATCGTATTAATTCCTTATACTTGCTGTTGATTTATGGTTCCACTGTTAGTTACCTGTCGACAGTCTGTACCTAGTATTTCAAAATGTCTCTGTAAGATGAGTGAATATGTGTTAGAGAGAATAGGGAGGGAATTGTGGATTCTACAAATCCCTAATATTACAGCGATAACGAAGGAGTAACGCAGTGAAAGAGGACGTTGTGTAATGAGGTATTCGACCTAAACAGAGCTGCTGTTGTGTCAGAGACCAGGGAAAGGAAGAAAACATAGCGTGCCGTCAGATAATTATCGTGATGAATCCGAAGCTATGTGGCTCAGACAGGGCATTCTCGTTATACGAGGACGTGATCAGGCTCTATCTGCTAGCACATCGAAATCGACGTGATAATCCAGTTATTATACTGGCGTTTATGGTAGCAATGATGACAAATATTCCCTTGGGTGGTTGGATTTCAGTACAGAGCTGTGCAGTGGCACAACATTGCCATACTTTGCACTTTTCTTTGCCTCTAAAGACAAGCTGCATGTTGACTTAGATCAGGTCAGAAAGAGAGATGAACTGACGATCTCCAGGAATTGACATAAAGAACATATTTTATGGAGACACAGACCTTGGCCCACAACCGCCAGGGATGGAGAAGAGCTCGCCAGGAGGTGTTCTATGATCTCAGATGGACTTTGGGCTTAGAACTAAATGAAAGAGAAAAGGTTTAAATAATTTGTCATACAGAACTACCTGTATTATCATTGCCATAGCCATCTTGTCATCAGTTCATATCATTATTTTGAATACTATGACAAAAAACTGCCTACAGATAACTCAGTTCACTACGCCCACATAAACAAAATACCGAGTGCTGTGAGATTATTATCGCAATGTTTTCGAAACTATGTGGCCCGTACAACGCGTTCTCATTATGGCAACTCAACCTGTCTTATTTACCTATTCGGACTGACGTGGGAGAATCCGTGCCTCAACACCTTATTTCCGCCGATCGGTAAACAAGAATGCCTGTTGTATATGGTTATGGTTTTTATAAGCTTTTCAACCTGGTGGTTATCTCAGCTATCCACAACCGTGGTAAAAAAAACAACAACAACATAACACTACTGTGTTATGTGATCATGTATATAACCCAACCTGTTGTATTCTTCAACTTACTGGGGTTTTTTTAATTATTATTATTATTATTATTCTTATGCCATGTTAGTGCTGATGGCGGAGACTGGGCTATTGCCAGTGCTGATGACAGCGGTAGTGATGATTCATGACGATGATGATGCTGATGCCGATAAAATCAGAAGCTGTGAAGTTCTAATCTTCTAAAAATGTACTATTTCATAACACTTTTTTTTAAAATTTAAACTTGAAAACTCTATTTTGCACAACGAATGAACCATTTAATTAAAATTAACTTCATATCTTGCAATACTCTGCTAACACTTCGTGTTTTTTCTTTGTTGCTGCAATGCAGAACTAAAGGGGTTCGAAAATGTGACCAGTATCGTTAGTATTTCTTTTTTCAGTTTTTAACATGTCGTTCTCCAAACTGTTGACTTTTTTCCTTCGGTGTACTGTATTAATACTTGCTAATGAAAGATCTGTCTTTAATTTTAAGACATTTCTATTAAATGATATTGTTGATGATTTGATACTTATACATTAACTTTATCCTGAGAATATTTGGTATTTATTATTTATGTTTTGTCTGTTATCTATTATATCAAGGATAACTTATATACCGGCTCACAGTCTTCATCCTGGTTTTCAAGATTTTCAGTTGCTATGATGAGAATGAGAATGATGAGGAAGAAATGAAAATGGCCACATTGCCTCTATGATAATGATGGTGATGAAGGTGTCACAGTGGCGATACTGTTCATGTGATAATAATGAAGGTGAAGTTATTGAGGCCATTGATGATGCTGCTTGATGATAATGATGGTGATAGTGATGATGATGATGATGGTATGTAAGATATAAACAGAAATTGTACACTCCACTTCTTAAAATCGTTTAGGCCTAGCGTTATCCAAGACAATGCCCAGTTTGTCTTCAGAGCAAAAGAAAAAAAGAAAACCTTAAAAATCTCTGAACGCGAAACGGAGTCCATAGGAATCGATCATGTGACTAACCCAGACATGAGGGCTGACCACTTTAAGCAATGTTACTCTTCCCCCTCCCCTCCACCCCTCCCCCCGTTACAATCCCCCCCCCCCCTTTCCTCTCCCTCTTCCTCTCCAGTTTCAAGATATGGATTAAATTCGCATGTTTTCAAAACCACATTGTTCCGATCGCCAAGTCAGAATGTTGGAGGTACATTGATTAATGAAGAAACATATAAGGTGATAATTTTGTTCCACAATATTATTATGATAATATGTAGGGTAGGGTAGGGGTTGTTTCTTTCTTTCTTTCTTTCTTTCTTTTTGTGTTCCTTTTTGTCCTGAATTATTAAACAAAAGAAGTTAAATATTTGGCCTCGGGGTATCTCGTAATCTTGAGCAAAATATAGGGAAAAGTGTTTGTTTCTTGTCTACGGTGTATATTAGCAAGGTTGGCAGGCTTTGAATTGATATTAATGTAAGATATTACTGTATCATGTCAGATAATGCTGGCTTCATTCTCATAATAATATTTATTGTTTGTTTATAAATGTTTTAAGGTAGCCAAAGGACGGTAGTAGCCGTTCTGACATTCAAGACGTGATGATGTTGTTCATGAGGATGTGGGTGATGATGAAGATGGTGATGGCGGAGGTAACCCCCATCGTACCAATTAATTACACTCAAAGTAATACAAATATTCAAATATAAATGTGTAACGTTCCCTGCATAAATATCCCTACAACGTACATCCCGACATGCTCAATGACCCAGAAGTGTTACCATTGTACATTTGCACGTAATAATAAGCTTACTATGCTGAATGAATGCATGTGTTAAATATATGATCCTAAATAACTTCAAGTGGCCGGAGAACTAAGGACATTTTCTGAAATAACAAATTCAAAAGGCAACTAAATCAGCTGGAAGTTTTCCATATGCGACACGGACCAGGTAAATGTTGAAAAGAGGCCAACTCTTCTGACGGTGTCTTGTGTAAATAAACCCCTAACATGAATTCGACATTTTTCTTTAGGCCAAACAAAATAGTTCATCTATTATACGGGCTGGTAGGAAAAAAAGGAGATATTATACGTAATCCAGTCTCTTTTCTGGGGTACGATAATCTACCCGAGTGGTTTAAATTAGGACCACCGTATATAATGAAAAAAATGTCTACATAATATTATAGATTCTTGGAACTGGGGAAAGTCGGATCATCAAGCAAATTTTCAAACAAAAAATCACAAACATTTCATTTCAAGGCATTGTTTGAAATGTCAAACATGCATAAAGAAGCTGAACACACTGCTTAATTCAAATAATGTCATTTAGCGAGGAAAGCATCGCTGGTGTTTTTCAAATGAAAACCAAACACCTTAGGATAAACATACAACGAAAGCAAAGCCTGGACTGAGATCCAAGGAGGAGAACACAAAAGCAAATAACAGCATAACTCAGGTGAACGTTGCATCATGCAGGAACACTCACCTCATATGTAGACAAAGGTTCATGAATTAAAAAAAAAACAGTGTAGAAACCATCACCTCTGCTTGAGAGACACAGCTATACGTCTACATAGATTTAGCAACCCGCTATGAGAGCGTGTGAATGCACGCAAGCTGAATGTTGCCAAGGCGAGGGCGAGCATGAGCAGTGAGGGCCTCACGTGCAGTACAAACAAGCCTATGAAAACGAAGTGAGCGCTGGCAAAAACACTGGTGATCTCGATCTCAGTTGTTACCCATGAGACGTTGGATTTCAAATGGTACTACATCTAGTAGGGAAGATTTAGTCACAGTGGTGTCAAACTATCTTGAGATTTGATCAGCGTGGCTGTCCGAATGGAAGATCTCCATTAATAATAAATTAGTCAGACAGAACAGTGGCCCGGTCGTCATGTTATTTTGTTGCTGTAAGCACCGCTCAACCGAGTAACGCGGTCTGAGTTTTGGTCAAGAATGGATTAAGTATAAGGTTTTTCGCTAGCGAGTATGGCGACTCTGGCCCAAGACCTCTCAAGGGCGATCTGTGTTTGACATCTCAGCTTATTGTTACAACCAATGCATTAAAACCTATTTCGATGAATGTGTAACTGTTTAAGATCTTATTCCGAACTGTTAATTATTAAACCATTGGTAAAGCTAGCAGAATGGTGTCTCGAGATTGGATTCCCTTGGCCTAAATTGTTAGCATTAGGCTCATATTGGTTATAGCTGGTAACATTGACTTACTCCCCGTGGCTTACAATGTTATCGCCGTGGCAATATGGACGTATGTCGATTAAAACAGAAGTTGATCCCAGTCCAACTCATGAGGTGTCACGGTCATAGCCAGCCATTTATGTAGAGCAGCAGGAGGGCGGACAGACAGATAGATAATAATTAGAACCAGCCAACCAGGCAAACGGATAGACAGACAGACACACACACAGACAGACCAGACAGACAGGCGAGTAAACAGGCAGGTAAACAAATAGTCAAACATTCAGACAGACATACAGACAGGCAGTAACCGAAATAGAGAGAAAAAGAGAGACATGTAATGTAATAGCGCCTGAGATATGCCCATCTGTAGATGAGCTGTTGCATTGAATAGAAACATGAACTGATGTAAACTGTAAAATTGTGGGAAAAACATAATTAAGTTAATATTTACACTACACAATACTTTTGTCCCCACTTCGTGCCTTTTAGACTAAAACAAATTGTTCTACGTTGTTCAATTTTGTTTGCTCTGTCTACCTTACCATAACTTTCTTTGTTATTGTTATTGTTATGTGATTGTTGTCACTTCGATGTTTTCCCTTTTCTTTCTGCTTCTAATTAATGCTTTTATTTTGATCTGACAAATAAAGAAACGGGACTGGTTCAATAATCAAAAGGTCACTTGCTCAATGGAATAATACAGGAAGTTATAAATGGGGAAGATGTACAAAATCATTTTTGTTTATTATTTGTTATTCAAGCTGGTTCCATCTGTAAGGAGATGTTATTATCTGTGGTTTAACTGTTCCATTTCTGAACATAGGGCAGAGAGAATAAAAAAATACTCACACAATGAATTTCAAATCTTGCAATGCTGTTGCACCTAAGGATCGTGTTGATTGTGTTTCGAAGTTATGTGACAGCTGAAAGGCTAGAAAAAAAAAAAAATATGCGTAACAATAATGTGTAACAGATGGTGCATTCCAAAAATAGCCTTATTTCTCTTACTCACCCTGGTCTCAGCTTACATGAGCTGACCCAGACTGCTAATAGAATAACACTGTGGTCTGTCCGTATATACCAGTCTGTCGATGATGCTGTGATCCTTTCTGTAGACTTTTTTACGGCCACGACTTAGTAAAAATGTCAGATCGAAGGCGCTGTGCGAACTCCGCTTGCCATCAGATATGCACAGCTATTTCTGTGACTTGAACTCTTACTTTGCGATCTCGCGGCCACTCAGAATTAATCATAAGTTGCTGGACTCGATAGAGGTTTCGGCGATTAATATAATAATCATTATGTGTCTCGCGGGCAGTCGAAATGAGACGTAAGTGGCTAGTCTAGAACCGAGAAATCAGGGTTTGAATGTGAATGTGATTGGGGGAGGGGGGGGGGGTGATTTTTTTTTTTTTAAACTGTAATCTCTCTCGCTAGAATAAAGCTAGCTCAGAACCTTTTTTCACCACCTGGAAGGGTATGAAATCAGCTTTCACCCCATATCAAAAACCCCATACGATGAAAAATCGATATAGTCAGAATAGTCTGACTGGCTGCAAGGCGTGATATCGATATTTGTCTATTAGAGAAAGTGAAAGAAGATCCATCTCTGAATAAGAAAAATATTGCTCCTATGGGTAGATTACACGTAGATCTTTATCAGGATGCTGTGAAGTGAATATTCAGATTTTTGCTGAACTGTTCGCTTTTGTCGAGTACTGTTCTGATTTTCACCACTGGTGAGGGGTCACTCCAGTGTCTTCAGTTTGCAATATCCCTGGCTGCAATCAATTCAGCTGAAAACATTTCTCACCGAGTGAAAGTGTGTGAATTAAGATTATAGAATATGATAATACTAATTCAGTTTGATTGACGGAAAATCGATATCCGACTCTGTCTGACTGGCTGTGAGCTATAATACATTCTTTGGTGTCTGTGTGATTCTCCGTCTCCATGTGAGAAGAGTCCGCTGATTGTTTTACGCCAGTCAGTGTATATCATTTAGCTAAAAAGTCAAGTTCCCCTTCCTTTTATCTCTCTGCGAGCTCTTCTCTTCTTCTAGGTAGATAAACATTAAACACACACAGCTTATCTTCATAAGTACATTTTTTTTTTCCATTCTGGCCTTATTTGACAAAACGTCTTTCTTGCAACAGCCCTTTCAGTTCCAAGTTTTAGGATCTTTTCTCAGAGGCACAGCCAACACAATGCAATGCTAAGAGAAGAAATGATGCAGTAGGTTATTACCTCATACAGTATTATTTCAAAAACTAAATTAATGGGTGGAGATTATTCAGTTAGAATGAAAAAGACGTTTAAGTCAAAGTAAAGTAAGATTGCAATGTTGCTGTAGATTGTGCAGTGTCATTCCCTGCACAAGTTAACAAAACCCCAGTGGATGTCATAGGTAATGAGATCGTGATGCAAGACACCATTACTGCCTCTTTTGTCCTAAAACTAATAGTAATTTCATGCTAGGTTGTTCAAATATTATCCTTTATAACTAGTACCTTTCTTGCCATTGAAGAGAGTTTGCAATATGTTGATCCAAATGTTAAGCTAACCTCTTATCCTCTAGATTTCCAGCAATCATAGTCTTAGCGGTCGAGGATTTAATCTGACTCTGAGATCTGTCAAATGGAATGAGTGCACAAATAGTGTGAGATGGGTATATTATGAAATCCCATATCGTCACTGTATTCTTCGATCTACGTAACTGCAAGTCCACACCAGACGAGTTGTTCTACCGAAATCGTTATAACGACATCGCTCTAACGACAGAATGTACAAAATCTCTCTTTATCATCAATTGTCATTCACACCAAACTTAATGTGTCGGACAAACGAGTTTTAAGTCGTTCTAACAACTTTTCACCCTTATCGCTGCAATAGAATTTCACCGACTGTCGGCCCCATGATTCAGCGAAACGCATCGTGTCGGGCTACGTCGATGGTATATCCGGTCTGGACGGCTGGACTGGGCAAACTTTCAACTGACCGAATCAGGGAACAGTTGTAGACAAAATCTGATTACAGATTTGAAATCAGCGCCCAAACATTATGGAGACATGCGAGCAGAATTTGCTTTCCATCAATAATAAAGAAATTTGTTTTTCTTAAATTTAAATATAGTGCAAATAACTCACTGTGAAGTGAGTAGGAATGAATGAGAATGAGATAAGTCTAGATCTAGAACTAAGTGTGTCGTTTTCAATAGCTTGAGAGAAAAGGGGTTCTTCTGTAATGGATACTGCTGAGTGCGAAGGTTTAATGAGTGCGGTCTTCAAAAGACCTGGTCCTCTTGATAATATTATAATCAGTAAAGATTACGCAGACAGGCAGTTATGCTGTACAAGCTTGGTGGGAGACAAGCGAGGTGACAAATATTGAAGGTGGAATTTTCAATTTACGTCAACACAGTACTTTTTTATTTTTAAAACAGCAACAAATAAATGTGTGTCTTCAATTAAAGCTCGAACATACTGAAAAAAAAAATGTGCACAAGAATAATGACAATAACGGTTCCTCAGCTTTAACCTCCTTCTCATCATCCGTTTTAATCTTTCTGTGATGGCAGCTAGAGCTAGATTTATCATATTAATTTATTTTATTATTCCCTTCCTTCTCCCCTTTCTTCATCTCCCCATTCGTTCTCTTTTCTCATAATCTCTGCAACAGTTAAAAACTTTATCATCATAATCATCCTCATCATTAATCTAATTTCTATTCAATTGAATGACCTGCAATTGCACGTTCAGTACTTTTGAATGCGTGTGTATGCCTGTTGTTTGTTTGTTTGTTTTTGTTTTGTTTTGTTTTTTGTTTTAAAAAAATATAATGTAGATCTAATGGTTAGTGCATAAATTAGCTATTTTCTACGTTCTTATAATAATTACATAATATGACTTTTGATACTATTAATTTTATTGTAAAGCCTTTTGAGATTTCGTGTAAAAGGCGCTTTACAAATGATACAACAATATTAATATTATCATCATCACCATCCTATTTATCATTTTATAAAAAAATACTTGATCATCAAAAGGATGTAGGAAAAATAATATATTTTCATGCTCTCTTGTTGCGGTTTGCTGTAAATCTATCTGTTGACTATACGGACGGCCGATTTTATGTGTGTGTGAACACACCACTCGTTCTTAAGTCGCGACAGCGATGTAGTTAGAACGATGCCGATAGAACGACTACTCTGGTGTGAAAGCACGGTAAGTCTGATCTTTCTAATTAACATAAGTGTAACGAATCATGATTGTGCAGTATACTAGCGGTTAAGGTCTGGTAAGGTCGTGTGTACTCTAGGCCCGTGTGTTGTGAGTGATTCACAGCTGACTCTAACTATGTGTACTGGGCCCATGCGATCGTGTGTGTTCGGGGAAGGTCGAGGCGGCTCTAGTCTGACCTTATTGTCTGTGTGAGTGATGCTCAGCTGATTGTAACTGTGTGTTCTCCAAAGGTCAAGGCGGCTGTGGTCTGACCCTGTGTTTGTGTGTTTACTATGTCATGTTCACGCACTGGTATTTTCGAGCAGTTCAGGGGAGAGAGTGTTCTGGACAGACTGGTGTCTGTATAAATATATAGGGGCCCAGCAAGAGGCGAGAAAAGCAAGAAGAATATAGAGCAAAAAATGATGTTGTGCAGTGTAGTGTAGATAGCTGCTCTGAGTCTGAAGTGTATACTGTTTCAAACACATGCAAAAAATTCTGCATCATTTCAACGCTGAGGATTCCTGTTCTTATTTCACTGTTCCTGTGTGCTTCTCGTCAGTCTTCACCGCCTGGTTGCCACTTACTACGTCACAACTATATCTATCCACAAGAGAGTTCATGACAATAGGAGACCAAAAAAAAAAAGATTTCCAACTTGCCTTACCATTGAAAAGTCAACAAATCTTGAAAAATACAATATCTCAGGTAAGCTCGATTTTCAGGGCTCAGTAACAGCGAGATAACAGGTAAATCTTTTTTTTTTTTTGAAAAATCTGACTCCGGTGGTTAGGAACACATGGCGCCGATAAACTCAAGGCTGTTGTACAGGCTGGACCATACGTAGATTAACAATTGTAGGCTATAACTATCTGTGTCTTGACTTAAGGTCAAAATTAGACAAGCCATTCATCTAAACCAATTCAAGATTTTGAACATTTACAAGATTAAACCGCATTAAACATAAAAAAAAAATGTTCAGTTAATTCATTTGTAACTTAGAAATTTTTATTGTAAATAAAATATTTAAAATCATGTAAAGTGCGTACCTGTAGAGGGTTAGCCTACTTTTTACCCACCCTGTGATTGCAAATCCCTCGTGTGATTAACATTGTTAACCAGCATTATTGACAGTCACTTCACTGACCCTACAGGTAGCTCTACGTGGTTTGCCTAATGAGGTTGGTGTGTGAAGGCATACGGACGGC
>JBCAUA010005990.1:0-13378 GCA_038406235.1 Peronia verruculata | reverse complement strand
AAATATATATGCAGAAATAAATAAATAATATATATGTATATTATTTTGTAAACTTATTATTATTGTTATTATTATGTCCCCAATATGACTTTTCACAATTATCATTATTATTGTTCTTTATATAAATCGCCAAGCTCTTACCTAAGGAAAGACGGACCTACCACAAAGAAAACATCGGGAAGGAAATGACCCAGCCTAATAATTAGCCGAGATTGCTCCCTTTGGGTGGCTGAAAGGCTTTGCAAGAAAGAAGAAGAAGAAAAAAGATGAGAGAGAGAGAACGGGAGGGGGGTTGAAAGAAAATCAGACAGAAAATGAATCGTTTGTTTATTTTCGCTGAAGATTCCTGGCTTTTGCAAAAATACCAAAGAGAAGACGAAAAAATAAAACCAAAAACAAAACAAACAAACAGGCAAAGAAAAATAATTTTTTTTTAAAAAATGACCTCATAGCGTTAAAACATGAGAGGAAATGCAATGAACTTTAACCCTAGAAATGTCAAGAAGTCGACAGGATCAAAATCTCGCTTCTCATGTTTTGTACTGGGCATCCGTTTGAAACGACAGACAATGGAATGACGCGCCACTTTATGTGTATCATTTGATGTCATTTCGTCAATATGTTATTGATGTCTTTCTAAAACTCCGCACATACTAGCAGCCTGTGTTGACACTTCTAGTGTTAAAACAGAGAGGTGAGTGTTTGAAGATCGGCTAGGAACGACTGATAAAGAGTGAATAATGAAAGGGAAAAGAAGAGGGGGGGGGGGGGAAGGAGTGAGAAAAATGAGACAGAAAATCCAGGCTTTGATTATTTGCTCAAGATTCTTGTGGTCTCTTAAAATACAACAGAGAGGCGAACACACAAAGAAACAAACCCCTGAGAGAACCAGATAATGCAAGAGAACCTAGACAGACTTGAAAATAGGAGGTTTAGTGTGGAGGATCGGCCGGGTGAGAGAGAGAGAGAGAGAAAGAAAGGTGAGGAGAGATAGAGCGAAAGAGTAAGAAAACGAGATGGAGATAGGAAGAGGCAGTCCAGAGGGAGAAAGATAGAAAGAGAGAAAGTACAGGAAGGGAAATGTGCGTGTCTGTTGGAGAAAATAAAAGAACTACAAAGAGAGAGGGGGAGAGAAGGGGGTGGGGAGAGAGAGAGAGCGAACGAGTAAGAAAAAGAGATGGGGATAGGAAGCATTGAGAATGGAAATAGCGGTGGAAATTAAGAAGAGGCAGTTGGAGTGACACAGATAGAACGAGAGAAAGAATGAAGAAGGGAAAATGTACGTGTTTGTTTGATAAGAGAAAATGAGAGAAAGACAAAGAGAGAGGGAGAGAGAGAGGGGATGGGAGAGATAGAGAGAACGAGTAAGAAAAAGAGACGGGGATAGGAGGAGGCATTGAGAATGACAGAAAGAGAAAGATAGAAGGAGAGAAAGAGAGAGGGAGGAAAATGTGCGTGATTGTTGAAGAGAGAAAGAGAGAAAGAGAGAGAGGGGGAGACAGAGGGGAGAGAGAGGGGGTAGGGAGAGAAAGAGCGAAAGAGTAAGAAAAAGAGACGGAGATAGGAAGAGGTAACTAGAGTGACAAAGATAGAAGAGAGAAAGTACGCAGAAGTGAAAATGTACGTATTTGTTGGCGAGAGAAAGAGAAAGACATAGAGAGAGAAGAGATCGGGAAAGAGGAGGGGAGAGAGAGAGCTAAAGAGTGAGAAAAAGAGATGGAGATAGGAAGATGCAGTTAGAGTGACGGAGAAAGATAGAACGAGAGAAAAGACAGAGGGGGGGGGGACAAATGTGCGTGTTTGTAAGAGAAAGATAAAGACAGAGAGAGAGAGAGAGAGAAAGATAGAGAGAGAGAAGGGGAGAGAGAAAGAGTGAAAGAGTAAGAAAGACGGAGACAGGAAGAGGTAACTAGACTGACAAAGATAGAACTAGAGAAAGAACGAGGAAGAGACAAAGTAAAAGAAAGATAGAGAGAGGGAGAGAGAGAGAAAGGGAGAGAGAGAGAGGAACACACAGACTTGAAGGGGAAGATGTTTAGAAAGAAGGGTAAGAGTAACAGATGGGTAGAGAGATGACAAATGGTATTGAAAAATTTGAGCGTAAAATGAAAACGAGGGGAAGGGTACACGGATGAAAACTCACACTGACATACACACGAATACACAGAGGAGAGAGAGAAAGAAAGAAAGAGAGATGGGGAAAGAGAGACAAACAGACTTGGAGAAGTAGATATTATAAAAGAAGTAAAAGAGTGACAGAAGGACAGAGAGAAAAGAGAAGTCATATGGAAAAAATGGAACCTGGAAAAGAAAAGAGACGGATGAAGAGAGAAAAAAAGAAAGAAAGAGAGAAAGAAAGAAAGAAAGAAAGAAAGACAGAAAGAAAGAAAGAAAGAAAGAAGAAAAAAGCAAACATGAGAACAGACCAGAAGGCGAAGACAGGTCTCTTGAGAACCCTAGCCTAACCTTAAAAACTAAACATAATCATAACAAAATAATCGTTTTCTTGTCCACAAAAGTCTTCAAACTTTGCCTCTAATTCGGAATATGAGGGAAATGTGGCACCCAAATCCATAACAGATGACTGACTATGACTAGGTGCTTGTTTACTACATGGACGTTTTCTTAAGTCGCTCCGGGTCCGTAAAGAAAAAAATCTATCCGGACTCGAGTCCCTATAGTCACTTCGAAAACTAAACACTTTTCTCTGAAGGCTAAGCTGAATACTAAACAGACGGATCCGAACGTCGAAGTGAATCGATGATTCGGGAATTCCTTACATTACCATTGCATTGACGGCTGAAACTTTGATTCTTAAAAGTGAGTAAATTCGACTTAGTAGACCTACAGAAAAAGTTATGGGTCATTTTATCTTGAGATAGTGAAAATAACCATTTAATATTCAGATACATGACTGGTTAGAAATCAAGGGTAACTTGACATCCAGGCAAACAAGACTCAAGATATAGAATCTAGATTTAGACTAGATTTAGTACTCTTGGAGTCTTGCTTGTATCTTTATAACTATACCAACATCTATTTCTAGAGGTTCAGTAATATTGAAATTTTAGATCAACTTTCTTTTGACTCATAGCTCATGCTCCTGACCGAGGCAATACCAGTGGTAGTTTTCAGTTGTGATGACCAACTTAAAGTCTAATTTTATTTAGTTTCTCAAGATCTACACCATATCTATATAAAGAAAATGAATCAAATTTTGAAAGGAAACCAACCTTACATCAATGCCGTATACAAGAAGATTTGTTCATCAATATATACAATAATGGAAAATGTTTCATAGACTTGCTGCTCTATGAAGTAAAATACACAGAAATATGTATGTTATTATTGTAGACCACACTGTAAGTAATGTATTTTGATCAACTGCTCCTAAAATCAAGTCATAAAAGGTACAGTGGGCTCTCTGTTATGAACTGAATCCGTTCCAGGACTCTGTCCATAAACGGAATTGCTGGTAAACCGAAACATTGAGGTGAGAGTAAATACAATTTATCCACTTTAGTCTCAGAAAAACATGTAGCCTATGTGGTATTTTTACATTTTAAGTGATTAAAAAAAAAAAGAAAAGAAAAAGACTATACAATTAAATTAAAATACACGTACATGTATTCCCAATTAGAAACAAACATGCTGTAATACTAAATTCAATAAAATGTCCACCCTTTATTGTTTACATAATAATATGTAGTGTTTGTGAAGGAGGAGTTAAAGAAGTTATTACTTTGAAGAGGTATCCTCATCGAGGCTAAAATACATACCACACAATACGTCAAGAAAGGATTCAAAAGAACACACCATGCAGACACACGTGCATACTTGACAAGCGCAACCGAGCAAATGTTTCCACTTTTGTGGGTTGTGGGCATGTTCGTAACCCAAATCATTGCACATAATAAGCTGAGGTAGAATTTGTTTGCAAAGCTTGTTCGAAAACTGAGCCATTCATAGCCTGATAGTCCACTGTGTATATTTTCATTAATACCCCTCTATCATGCTGCAGCAGTGCTTCTTGAAGTTTCCCTGTGCAATGCTAGTATAACAAAAAGTTAGTTTTCAATGTTCTATTTATGATTTATTGAGATAAGGACTGTCAAGGATTTTCTCTATATTTTAGTGTTACATCTATCATTTGTGAATAAAATGTCCCCTTATCTTATCCTGAAATAGCACATGTATGTTGGAAAATTACATTTGAGTTAAAGCCTATGAACCCTAAGCCATTCCAATCCATGGATGAAATAATTTGTTGTTCTGAAATTACAGACCTGCATACAGGAAGAAACTGAAAAGATGGCAACAAATGATGTTCAGGTGGATGCAGAAATTGACCGTGAGGGTAAATAAGATTTCAAGTCACAGTGAACTTTGATTACAATTTTAAAACCATAACAAACCTTCTAATTAATTTTAAAGTTTACTCAGTTTGGCAAGTGGCATGAAAAGATTGCCCTGGCAAATATATAACATGCAATGTTCTTAATCTTACACATGTTCTTCAATGTACCTCCATTGGACCACATGACATCTAAAGATTTGACAAATCATCCTTGTTCAAGAAAGATTCATTGTGTGTCTGTATTCGTATCTCATCACTGATTATCTTGGCTTTCCATGTCTCTGACACTTTATACTTAGTTTTTTTATCTACGCTGATGCATTTGTTTTCTCTCCTTTGCAACATTTCAACCAATTTCTGCTAGTTCTTCTTTTTTTAAATTCTAGGAAGCACATCTGTGGAACCACCAAATTTACCTAATCATACAAAGGATGATAGGCAATTATCTCCTGCTCCACCCCATGTTGGTCACCAAATGGGATCAGGCAGGGAAACAGAGCACCTGAAGTATTTAAAATTTATGCCAATCAACCTGCAAGAAGACATTATTGAAATCCTCATTATCTGTGCTGAGGAAGACACAGAGAAGGCTAAGTGTTTTAGAGACGACATCAAAGACATTGAAATTAACATTCATGGTCATGTCAGACCAGTGACTGCAAAGTTACTAGACGATTATATAGATGGATCAGGCGATACATTAGATTTAGCTTTCTCGAAAGCTATATATGTTTTCCTATATGTTACTGAGGAATTTTGTGAGTGCAGTTCAACAATTTTGAAGTCTAACGCATGCCTGAATGAAGCACTTGATAATAAAGGAAAAAGATGGTGTGTTGTCCCTGTCTATACCAAACCAAAGGGAAAAAGGAATTTTAAGTTACCCGGCAAGATGAAAGGCTTGACCGAATTTAAGTGGAATGGAAACAAAGATCGTCATTTCGCTGAGAAAGTGAAAAACCTCTTGGAAGCTAACACAGGGCATATCCTCGAGAGACAAAGTAAATTAGATAAAGAAAGAAAGCAATATTTTGAAGAAAGGAAACTAAAGTTCCAGGAATGTGTGGATTTCCATGAACAAAAAAGAAGAGCTGGGCGACAAAGTGATGAAACTGCTGTAAAGCACATTATGTCTTCCAGACAGGGTAATATTTAGTTTTAAGTTTTCTCTGTCATGCATGTGAGTTTTTGAGTATAAGATTTCTTTGATGCATTATCATGTTGTATTGTCTAGCCTTCCATCAGTCAGTGCCCATATTTTCACCATTGGCCTTGAGCAATGAGTTCTTTGTTTTCCTAGAAGTTATATGGTGACTATTTTAAATTTATGAGAGCTAGTATATAATATGCAAGGCTTACCAATGTGAGATGGGTTTTTTTTTTGTATAGTGGTCATAATGCATTCCTATGGCATTATTTCTTACCTTGACAAGTGCATGATTTAAATATCTTCAGGCCAGCTTTTTTGGAATTTAGATTGCAGTTTATTGAGTTTAGCCTGCACCTCTTTCAAAGAAATTGAAACTTTTCTTAAAGTGTCAGTCAGTTGATGGTAGAAACTCATTTGAAGTCACCTTCATAAATGCTGATGCCTTTTGAAATTGCATAATGCTCTTTTAATATCATCAGCTGCACCAGCCTCTACACCACTTGCCACTGGAGCCCAAAAAACTACAGTGGAAAAGAAGGACTGTGCCAAGGACTGTCAAGGATTTCCAGATCATCCACGTGGTCATTACAGTTTTGAGTGATAGTGTGTTTCACATTGTAAGGAAGATTAATTTTTTATAATGAAAGAAAAAGAAGAAAAAAGAAAAAAAAAAAAAACCTGAAGTAAGAATGAACATCCAGAAGAGATAGCCTAACTCTACCTTTCATGCTACCCACTGGAAGAAAAAAATTGACACTTAGCTCTTGTTAGGTGAATTTGCCAGAATAATTCCCTTCATGAACTTGTTAAATTTGGAATACATATCAATGTAGCATTAATAAAAAAAAAAAAATCCACTGCTTTTTTGAAGCAGCTCCCTAATAGTTTCAACTCTTTTTCTAGCATAGTGCTTTTTAATATTGACGTGGCTCCATTTACATAAATGTAGTACGGGGATTTTGAGCCATTGCTTCAGTGGCTTGGCCTGACCTATCGATGACGGAGTCGTCACTTCGGGTAATAAGAGTTAATATGGGAAAGATTGAAATTTTATAAGAAAAATGGCAATGAATAACAGATGGATTATCTGTATGGGTAACAGAACAGTGTTTGTTAAAAAGTGAAATGTTAATTTATTTTTAATGACAGTATGCATATAATTACTGATGAGATGATGCTGAAGGTCTACATTGTCAATGTCTCATGACACTGTGATACAAATATCATAAATATCATGCATAACTGAGCTATGTGGTACAAAAAGTAAAATGATGAAAAGTTTTGAGATGAATAGAAGAGTTTAAACATAGATTTCATAAAAGGAATTTTTAGATCTGCTCAACATTTGAAAAATTCATATAAAAATCAAATCAGAGATTAATTTTACTATGGCCAAAAGATCTTGAAGCTTGTGATAGTGGCAATCATTTATAATGTGCATATTTATTTTAAAATTAAATCTTGCATCAAGGATGGTTTTCCCAGAGCCAAAAACATATGTACACTGATTTTTGTTTCAACTATTGCATATTTTATTCTCTGTGAAACTATTGTACATTTTTCCTATGTCTGTGAAATGAGGATGTCTTGTCAAAACTTTCTACATGTATATCTTTGAGAAAGGAGATTTTCTATTGTAACTTGGAAAATGTTGAACATAAAAGCTGGTGATTTAGGAGACATCTAGGCCTATGTGTCCATGAAAGACAGAGAGGTTGTCATAAACCATAGTGAATATTTTGTGACATCATGCATGGATGAGAGGAGACCAGAGTGATCATTGTTCGGGGCATTCACTCCTGGTCCAAAAAATTGTTAATTCAGGTTTCATTGTAGGAAATGTATGCAATTTTAAGCTTGTGTATTTGTATGAATATCTTTTCTATGTTCTCATTAAACATCAGCAAAAGGTCAATCAGAGGGCATCAAGATTATTATTTCTCCGCCCCTTCCCCCCTTTTTTTTTCTTCAACACAGATGTCTTATTCCTCAGTGTTTTGAAACCTAGTCTGGAGATGTTTTCCTTGATAGTTTCAGTAGACTCAGTTAATATTGTACCAGACAAAAAAAATTATCCAAACTGGTGTGGCTGGACAGGTTGTGTGAGGGGTATGCAGAATGAGACAAGAGCCAGTGTGATTTTTTCTATGATCTTTCTACCACCAGCATCATCACTAGCAATATAACAGTGATGATGCATGTTATTTTTGAGAGAATTTTTGTTGTTTTATTGATCCTTATGTCTTTCTTTCTTCATATATATTTGTATTATTTATCACATTCTCTTTACCAGTGATCTTTCACATTTGCTATAAAACTAATATTTACTATAATCATTATGTGACCACTTCTACAATCATGTGTCCTATAATAAGTTTTTCACCTTTACTTCCCTTCATATTGTCTATGCAGTCCCTCTTGGTGGTGGTCTAGCCCAAAGCCTGTTGATGTTATCTTATTCTTTGTATTTTTATGGATAAAGAAAAAATATTAACAAATTCTGCCACAAAATCTTTTATAAAGACATTAATGGAATGGTGGAAATTAAGAGCTGTGCAAAAAAGTCTTATAATCTTTTTCTTAGGCTTCTGCCCTTTTTAAGACAGATATAAGAGTATTTGAAGATAAGTTGCACAATGATTCTGGTCAGATTACTGTAGATTAAATTGGCTGCCCTTTATTGAGCATTTGCCTCGTATCACTCTGCAATGACTGGTGCATTGCAAGCTCATTGGTCAGCATGAGGGGATTGTGAATTCTGACTCTACTTCTGCTATAGCCATAATTGTTTTGATAAAAGAGCATCACTAGCAATTTATTAGATTCATGAAGATGAGAGAAATGTATTTTTTCTTCCTCAATAATCAAACATTGAGACATTAAAAAATGATTACTGGTATACGTGACATTTACAGTGAAGTTCACATTTTGGATTAAAAAGTCAGAAATCTCTTTAACGTCCATGAAAACGTACTGCTTGTGATGATTCCATCTAGCCTTAACCATCTGCCTCTGTTAATGTGTTATTTGCAACACAAACTGGCTCCTTCTCTTTTGTTTTCGTTTATTTTTTGTTTGTTTACTGTATTTGTTTAGTTTGGTGTGTTTGTGTGTGTGTATTGCATGTGTATTCTACTTAAGTTTTATACGTATTTAAATAAATATAGTTATGAAAGATTTCTAATTTGCATGCCTTTTTAATTTTGTACAAACGATAAAATTACTTAAAAGCAGCAGTAATCTGCAATTAGATATTTCATCACATTGTCTTGTTTTTATCATTATATATATGTTGCATTGTTTCAGTGCCGGGTGATATGTACATATTATATGTACTGATGTAGAGTCTTCATTATTTTCTCTTTCTGTCTCTTTTTCTCTCTCTTCCACACACACACACCTTTTCCTTCTCTGTTTCTCTCAGTTCTCTCGTTCTTACTGTTTTACTGTCAATATGCCTGTATGTATGTGGGTTATTTGTGTAATTCATGTGCATCTAACAAATTGTAGGATAGATGTAGTAGATCAGCAAACCTTTTTTAAAAAATCTCGTTCTTCATCTCACAGTACTGTCGCTACCACTAACAGATTGGTCATTTCGTATGACATTATAGCATTTAGCGTTACGTTTATTTCTCCTTCAGTTATGACTGCTCGCGAGACATAACCACATTCAGACGCGATTCTTTCAGTTCTGTCTCAAGCAACCACTACCTCCTTCAGCGCTTTTTTTTTTTTTTTTCTGTTTTGCCTGCCTTCACTACCTACAACTGTTGTCAGTCTTAATAAATAGGGCATATCGACTGTCAGCCAAATTACTGCTCTTTGCTTGGCACAAGAGATACAATACATGACAGCATTGTAATTATATAAAAAAGAAAAAAAAATTCACTATTTCATGAAAGTCTGGCCGCCCCTCCTCCCCTTTTCCCTTGTATCTCCCTCTTTTTGTGTTTTTTCTTTTCTTTCTTTCTTTTTCATTCTTTATAATTATTACACATTTAATAGTAAGTAAGCTGAAAGTCATTTCCCCTCTTTTTACAATGCGTGTATTATACATGTACATGTGGACAGTATCGGCCTTCGCTATTTACCTGGAGGACGGAAATAGCCTAAAGAAATATTCATAGATGGCCTTTGCGATTACTACCGACATAATAACCTTTACTACTACAGTGCTACGTTGAGCTCAGTAGTATTGTCTCTTATCATTACTACTTCATGCAGACGAAGTGATAGCCTTTGCTTTCAGATCGAGAACTATGAAACAGCGAAATTGAGAGATAAGAAATCAGCACCTTTCATTGAAAGGACAGATCCAAAAGAAATTAACCGCTGCTGCAGTAGGTCAACCCATTCCTTCAGGTCCGAGAATATTCTACTGGTTTATGTCGGAGAGCCATAATGATTTTGATCACGTTGGTTGTTTCTTATTTTCTCCTTTCCCCTCTTCTATGTACATGTATACAAATTACATGCATTTAGAATCTTTTTTTTTTTTTTTAATGCAGTTCGATCTCTCTCTTTCTCTCTTTCCTCACTCGATCTCTCTGTCATTCTTGTTTAGGTCACATCTCTCTCTCTCTCTTTTAGTCTCACATTCTTTCTCCAGGACATCTTTTTTCTCTGTCTACCTCTCTGTCATTCTATCTCTCTTCCATTTCTTGACCGTTTCTCTCTGTCCTTCTCTTCGTGTATCTGCAGTCGTGCCTCCTTCTCTCTTTTTCTCTCTCTCTCGCTTTTCTCCAGTTTTCTAATTCTACTAAATATGTACGTATGTTTGTCAAATGTTCTCTTTTGTGTCCCTTTTTCTCAAGACATCCTCTGTCTCAAAAACTCTCTTCTTGCCCTTGTCTGTCAACTATCATTTCATTCCCTTTTTTCTGACCTGTACAATAACTTGCGTTTTATCAACATACGGGGGTACTTTGAGTAAATGTAATACTGGTGGGTAGAATACAGGCTTGCATGTCATAATGTAGAGACAGCGCTCTCGTGTGATGGTAAGGTTAATGTATAATTCTTTTTCATATTTCTCTGAGCTCAGTTCGTTGCACCTTTATTGTTGTTTGGATTTTTAAATTTGTCTCTGCGTCAGCAGGGCAGGTGAAATCTTTTCAACTTTGAAAACTTAGTTCACCCCTCTTTATGTTTCATGGAACGAGAAGCCATTTTTGTATTCTTGAATGAAATGATGTTTTAATTACAAAGTCATCTCTCCTAATGAATAATGTGGACAATGTGCGGACTGTTATGCATTTTTTGCACCAGCCACTTTATGTGAAGAGTTTGAACAAAATCTGCACAAGAGATGATACATGTATCATACAAATTAAAAGTCGATAGTCTTTCTATGATGGTCACAACTGCAACAAGGATAACTGGACCTTTTGACGAAAATCATCAGAAACGGGTTTCCCTGTTTGGATAATCTTTATTTTTATCGCCCAAGAATTCCAAAGGAAGAACATATTTTTTTCTTCATTATGTGTGATGTGACGGTAGAGAGCGTCTCGTTCCTTTTCAATAGTTTAATGCCAGCCGATGCACCATTCCCTCTTTGATCCGGCGCTGTTGCCTGGAGAAAAAATTGATACGTTAGATAAAGCAATGAGGATTATTCTTAATCAACGATATTATATTTACTTCCTTTACCAAAACTCAAAAGCTGTTGAACGAGCAGTGTAAGAAAAAAAAATGTGTTTGTCATTTTAAAGATTGATTAAAAAGCAAGAACAAAATAAACAAAACAAACAAACAAACAAACAAACAAAACAAAACAAAACAAATTGATAAAATTACTACAATATCCTAGAGGTTGTACTAAGACCATACATTTTTTAATGTTTCAGAAGTTTTCATGTA
The DNA here is from genome assembly GCA_038406235.1 of Peronia verruculata. Classification (NCBI taxonomy): domain Eukaryota; kingdom Metazoa; phylum Mollusca; class Gastropoda; order Systellommatophora; family Onchidiidae; genus Peronia; species Peronia verruculata. The sequence goes on along the minus strand of JBCAUA010005990.1, from coordinate 2,006 downwards.
GTACATTTCAAGCGAAGAGTGCAAATTAAATCTGATTTTTTACCGTCTTAACACTACACGTGTCGAGATAACCCTATGTGTCCTGGAAGCAACTAGTCTGATAAAAAAATCATCCCCCGTTGAGATATATGGAAACTGTTATGCTAGTACCATACACATACACCACACAAATAGTAATATATGCATAAACGTTACAGCGGACAGGTTGGTAGCTGCACCTGTTCTGTCATTATTGGTGAACAATATTGTTATCACTGTTTTCTGCTTGACCCAAAAATAACAATAATAGAAAGCATTTAATGTGAAATGCAAGAGTGATAAATGAATGTCCATGACATTAACAAAACCAAACAATAACAGCCCTCTCATATCTGACATAACTTTTAAATAGACTTGAACTGTGATTTAAAATGCATGAACAGACGTCATCACAGTGAAGAGAGGCAAAATAAGATAAACAAATAAAGGAATAAATAAATAGATGAACAAATAAATGACTGAATGAGTGAGTGTAAGCTTATTTATGAAGGATTTGCGTTTAGGGTTTGATTCAACGACGCATCGAGTGCATGAAATACATAAAATGTAAATAAATAAATAAAAATTCATAAGTAAGTCAATAAATAAGTAAATAAAGAGATTAAAAAAAACAAGTAATAAATATGAATAAGTAAATGCACGTACAGAAATAAAATACTACACAATAAATAAACTAATAAATCTACTCACGGCGGCCGGGATTACCAACACACCAAGATCTCCGGAAGCCTGTCTCATCTGTTAAACAAAAAGATGCGAAGTGTTGATAAATGTATGTAATATCTTTTTTAGATAACAATGTCATCTTGCACCAAAGTTTCCTATCTATGTAATATTAGAAAAGTTCTTATTCTAGTCCGCGAAAACTGCATATTTTTAAAGAAATGTTTTCTCTTTTCGTTAAAAATATCTGAAAAGTAATAATAATACATATCGTGTGTTATGGGACATGTGGATGATTTCAAAGCAACGAATATTGCCTGTTTATACCGTGTGATTTTCAAACTGATCAGAAAAATTTCCAAACACTGTGTGGGAAGGGCAGCCAGCTGTAATGACCGATTTTGTCTTTCCGAAAAGGACTTTGTAGACTACATGACATTAAGATAAGATTTGAAGTTGATCATAGACAATTTGAGAGCGGCATATGATGGAAGGTATAAAGAAAGAAGCAGGGTTATAACTGATTGACAGAGCAAATGAGCTTACAGTTCTGCAACAAAGCTACAGATAGATGAAGGTTGAATGGATATACATATGGTTAAATGGATGGATGGATTGATTGATAGATGGATGGAATGGATGGATGGATGGATAGATAAATAGGTGGGTGAATGGATGGATGGGTGGATGGATGTGTGACAGGTGGATAGATGGATGGATGGATAAACGAATAGATGGATGGATATAAAGATAGAAAGACAGACAGACAGACAGACAGACAAGCAGTAAGTCTGACTCTCGGCGGATTGGTCAGTTAACAACATATGCATTACATACCTCGGTTATCCAACTCACGCTCTTCCAGCACACTGGCCTGTGAATAAAGAGAATCCACACAGGTAATCAAATCGTTGAAGTAAATAACACAGTATTCCTGATAGTGATGATGGTGATGATGATAATCATGATGGTGTTTGCCTCAAAGTAGATCAAGAAAAGTTCGAAAGTTTGACCAGTATACATCACTTTCATTGCTATAGAATTCTATTTCTTTCCCCATTTTTTTATGTAACGCGTGTCATCTTAAAACATAAGACATTTGTATAAATGATTATGATGAGCGTGATAGTGATAACACTGGTGGTGATAATGATAGTGATGATGATGGCGTTGATATTATGATAATATAAAATAGAAAAAGACTGTCCAACTGGCAACTAACTAACTAAAAAAAAACAAACAAACATATAAATAACTTCATCTTAATGTTGAAATAAAAGCCGAAATATAAGCCAAATTTTGGA